>CAUYUJ010014306.1:0-10000 GCA_963575745.1 Prorocentrum cordatum
TTCCTCCTCCCCTCCTCCTCCTCCTCCTCCTCCTCGCTGAGCCTGAACATGAGCAAGCTCCTCGCTGGCGCCTCGGCCTCGCCGTCGTGGGCAGCGCCTTCGGCTCCCTGAGACAGGCCGCCGGCCACTTCACTGTTGCAGCGTGCTCTTCGCAACACGTCGGCCTGTGCTCGCCGCCACGTAGACCTCGTGGACGCGTAGGCGTCGAAGCTGTGTCCGTGAAAACCCTATAAGGGGAAACCTCCCGCTCAAGACTTTCTCGCGGTTCTTGCAATCGGATGAGTGGCACGAGCTGCTGGTCCAATCGTGCGGCGGACCACGCTGGTGACTTCTCCGCAATTCACTCGCAGACGAGGTCACCGCCTGAAACTTTTCCCCACTTCAGCTTGAAGAGGCCCCGATCGACGAAACATACACGAATCCGATGACCCGCCTGCGCTGATAACATGAGCCGCGGGCCCCACAGGGGAGGCGGTGCCCGCCTGAGACGACATCGCAATTCACTCAGCGACGACGCCCCCGCCCGAGCCCTCGATGCCGAAACGTGAAGCGGCCACGGGTTCTTGCAAATGCACCTTCCCGCTGATCCGTTCGGATGAAGATCGCGAGCTGCGGGAAGGGGCCCCCGTCTGGGACTTCCCCGCAATTCACTCCTAGACGAGGAATCCCGCTCAAGAACTCATCCATATTCAAGCTTGGGGAGGCCAAGCGTGGCGACTAAAATCGGATCCCAGTGGTCCTTTCGGATCACAAACATAAGCTGCCGGACCCTTCGGGGGGGGGGCGCCTGTGACATCCTCGCCGTTCACCCGCAGACGAAGCTCCAGCGTGAGACTTCGTCCATGCTCAAGCTTGGAAGCTACAATTGACGACACTTACAAATTCTCGATGACCCGCTTGGATTGGTAACGTAAGCTGCGGGCCACATAGGCAGGCCACAAGTAAGGTGCTCGAGAAATCCGCACGATTCGCTTCCTGGCGATGCTCAAGTGCAATGTCTGCCATGATACGCCGATGTCCGCCAGGGATTCGAGAGTGAAGCGGGGGCCCTATTGGGAGATGGTTCCCTCTCGAGACTTCCTCGACATGAACTATGTGCGTGTGAATACGTGTGAATGTGGTGTGATTATGACATGAAGATGACCGGTGATCACGATGAGATGCTGAATGCGCTGGGCACATGCTGCTGGTGGTGGGGTTGGTGATGATGATGATGAGGACGAGGGGGACCATCGTGGTGATGATTGTCTGTGCGTGTGTGTAGTGGTGGTCGTAATGCGATTGACGATGGCGATGCTGGCAGTGATGCTGAGGACGATTGTGGTGATCATGACATAATGGTAGGTGGGTGATGGTGCATGCGCGTACGTGCGCGTAGAAGTTTATGACATGAACGTATGTGGAAGAGAAGGATGCGCAGAGAAACTCCAACGCACAGTTCGGAGTCGGGGAACCATGAAATCCATGAGGTCCACTCGAAGTTCGTGGACTTGCCCCGGACACCCCCTCCCTGGCGCGCGGAGCGCGCCGTGGGGGGGACGCTGGAAGAATATTCAGAACCAATTTTCGCCAGTCCATGCATGTGGTGCGCTTGCTCCTTTCCACGTCAGAAGCCCCAACGGGGCGCTCGCAAACGGTTCCGCGAAATATGCGCGGCGGGGCCTACTGGGGAGGCCCCGGCACCATGCCTGCTACGTCGCGGTGACCAGGGGCACTGAACCGAGACGTGTCTACCCCGCAAGAGGCCATGATATCCAGGAGGGCGACCCTGCGGGTCCAGCGGGTCTGCGCGTCCACGAAGGTCCGGCTGGTGGCCCCCTGCTGGCGCCCGCGCGTGGTCCAGCAGGGTGGCCTCTGACGCTGGCCCAAGAGCAGACTCGGCTCCCCCTGGTTGCTTCCAGGCGGGGAGCTGTTTCAATTCGTCCGGGTCCTTAGGGGTGCCCGCGTCGCGCGGCGCCGCGCGCAGTCGGTCAAGACTTCTCCGCGCTCTGTGGGCAACGATGTCGCGACGCGGTATAGCAGGCAAAACACTCACCCCTCCCAAGGTGGACCCGCTGGGCGGTTGTCATGATCTCGCTCATGCACGGGCTGGCGGGGCCTGTCTCTTCTCAGAGCCCCCTCTGGTCATCGCGATGTAGCAGGCAAGACATATGGCCCCCCCAATGGGGGACCCACCAGGAGGCATCAAATTGCTTGTTCTTTCCCCAGAACCGGAAACGCTGAAGCAGCGGCCGCGCATGGAATCATAATAAAGTGCCCCATGCCTGGACAGCTTCGCCAAAAGCATCGGCATCAGCAAAGAACGGTGAGACAGATCGCACATCAAACTTCCAGAGATTAAGGCAAGGCTGCGCACCTGAGTCTGGCGACGGACACGCGCAACTTCCATGCATAATCCGGCCGCGAAGCACTGGCCTTCACGAGCGCCATCGTCCGTGTGCGCTCGAGACATCGCATCTGGCGATGTGGCGGCACTCTCTGGGAAGACTTAGCTTGCGACTTTCGCTCATCCATCGTGCGACGCACGAGGTAAATGAACATCTTGTTGAACTCCCTCGGCTGCCACGCGACCGCATCATTTATGTCCCGGGATAACCTCCAGACCCGCTCGGCAGCGAACAAACTCTGGGTGATGCGGTCAAATTTTGCTGGACGGGGAAACCCGCCCATTTACCACGGCAACGAGAGTCTGACAATCCACGATGATGGAAAGTCTTCCCAGCACGCTCTCCATGGAATTTGGCCAATGTGGCTAAGTTTGGCTCGGAGGCTGAGTGACATTGGAACGTGCGATATGCGAAACGTGCGCTGAAATCGCGCTGGCCCACATGTCGGCGAACATGGAGATGGGCGCGCAAATCCGCGCTGCCTCGCGTTGCTTAAAAGAGCTACGTCCCGAAAGTTATCACAGGGCGCCCAGTAGCAGAGCCCGCGCGCGAGAACCAGCGGGGGATTCGACTCTCCCAGGGCGAGGGCAGCACAGGAGCGATACCCTTGTTTGTGGACGCCGAGTCCCGAGCAATGTCATGCCCAAGGCCAGGAAATGCCGGCCGCTTCGACCTTCGGCGCGGCGGTGCGGCCTCGGTGCGGATCGGCGGTGCGCGCGCGGCGACGGGGCGGGGCCGCTTGCCCTGGAGCGCGCGGCCTGATCTGCAAATGCACACAGGGCAATGTTAGGTCGGGCATGTCCCCCTACAGGCGGATTCGGGACGCAAAATCCGCCGACCCCTTGTGGGTCTCTAGGCGTGTGAGATAGTTCCCCCCCCCTAACCCCCCCCCTGGGACCCCAAACCGGAGATTTGACCCCCCCCCCCCGGGCCGCAGACGAGCGCACCACGGGGCTCTTTTGGGCCCAAAAGGGGATCAAGACGGGCCAAGAAGGCCCCAAGACTCCTCCAAGACGGCTCACGAGAGCTCCGAGGCGCCAAACGAGCGCTCCCAGACGCCCAAGATGCCCCCAAGACGAGCCTAGAGGCCTCCAAGACGGCCCAAGACGCCTCCAAGAGCAGTCCTCAGAAGGGCCGAAGCGCCGAAAATCGTCAATTCCTACGGGAAAACGTACATTTTGATCACATACTACTTCTCGGCCTTCACGGCGTTGAAGACGGTCCCAGAGCACCCCAAGACCGCCCCGAGAGGCCCCCAAGAGGCGCCCAAGTCGGCCCAGGAGGGCGCCAAGACGGCCCAAGAGGCCCCCAAGACAGCCCAAGAGGGCCCCAAGACGGCCCCAATAGGTGCCCAAGAGGGGGAGCCCGAACCGACAATCCGAGCCTTCCGCCCCAAGGCGGCCCCAGAAGGCCCCAAGAGGCCCCAAGAGGCCCCCAAGACGCCCACAAGAGGCCCCAAGAGGCCCCCAAGAGGCTCCAAAACGGCCCCCAAGAGGCTTCGAAACTGCCTCCAAGAGTCCCGCGAAAAGCCCCCCAAGAGATCCCAACGATCACCGCACAAGTCTCATATCAACAACCCAGGCACGGTGGCGGGGTTGCGTTTGCGCACAAAAAAATGATTCGCGCTCTCGAGGCCAAGATTGCTCCAAAACGGCCCAGGATGGCTCCAAAACGGCCCAAGATGGCTCCAACACGGCCCAAGAACGTTCGAAGACGGCCCAAAATGGCCTCAAGATGGCCGACAAGGCTTTCACTATCGCCCACGAAGTCTCCAAGAAGACCCCCAGGACATCTGAAAGAGGCGCACATTACGCATTTCATTACATTTCCATTGCGTTGTTGAACATGTTTGCAATTGTTGCCTTTCCCGGCTTCCGTCGGCTCACGTAGCCCAAAGAGCCTCCAAGATCGCCCCACGGCGCCCCAAGAGGGCCTCAAGACGGCCCCAGAGAATCCCAACACGGCCCAGGACGCCTCCCAATTCGGCCTAAGACGACCCCAAGACGGCAAAACCTGTCTCCAAATTGGTCCCAAGCTGGTGCAAGACGGCCCTAACCCAAAACCCATAACCCAGAGCCTTGTTTCTGTGTCCCCTTCCTCCTTCTCCTCCTCCTCCTCCTCCACCTCGGCCGCCAGGTGGGTTCAAAACTGCTTTCCAAAGGTCCCCGAGAGGCGTGCCTGGAGATCCCTATACACATACAACAAGTTTCTAACCAATAGCACATATCCCAGAGTTTCGTCTCTGTGTCCCCCTCCTCCCCCTCTTCTCCTCCTCCTCCACCTCCTCCTCGCCCACTCCTCCTCTTCCTCCCCCGCCTCCTCCTCTTCCTCCCCGATTCTTCTCCCCCCATCCTCCGCCTCACCCCCCATCCCTCTCTCCCCCTCCCCCCTGTCCTCCCCCGCACGCGCGCCCCCGATTGGGCATCATTTGCAGGTCTTGCATATCAGGGTGCCCTTTTTTGCATCGCGTGCGACGTTGGCAGGGTTCCCGGAGAACGCCGACGTCGGTAGTCTTCTCTTGCACGCGCCGCCGCACTGATACGCCTGGCAACTGCGGGCTGTGAACCCGAGGTTCCGGCAAGACCGCCAAGATGAGGGGTCGGCGGATGTGGCGTAAGCCTATAGAATAAAACATACAGTGCCCCAAAAATGCCCCCCAAATATCCGAACATGGAAAACAAATCGTCCGCATATTGTTTTTTTATAACTATTTTTGTATATTCCCCCCTTGGAGGGACAAGCCCGAATTAAGGGCAATGCAGACGTGCAGCGCGCACCCGGACCCGCGAGTCCTGGCGGCTTCCTCCTCCTCCTCCTAGTCCTCCTCCTCCTCGTCGTCCTCCTCCTCATCCTCCTCCCTCGTCGTCCTCCTCCTCCTCCACCCCGCCCTCCTCCTCCTCCTCCTCCTCCTCCTCCTTCTCCTACTCCCTTGTCCTCCTCCTCCTCCTCCTCGCCCTCCTCCTCCTCCTTCTCCTCCTCCTCCTGCTCCTCCTCATCATTACCAGCATCAGCATCAGCATCAGCATCAGCATCAGCATCAGCATCAGCATCAGCATCAGCATCAGCATCAGCATCATCATCATCATCATCATCATCATCATCATCATCATCATTACCATCATCATCAGTATCATCATCATCAGCATCAGCATCAGCATCATAATCATCATCATCATCATGATCTGATCATGATCATCATCATCATCATCATCATCATCATCATCATCATCATCACCATTCGTCATCATCATCACCATGATCATCATCATCATCATCATCATCATCATCATCATCATCATCATCTCATCAGTATTCATCATCATCATCATCAGCATCACATCAGTCATCGTCGACCATCATCATCATCATCATCATCAGCATCCGCATCCGCATCATCATCATCATCACCACCACCATCATCATTACCAGCATCAACATCAACATCAGCATCAACATCAGCATCATCATCAGCATCAGCATCGGCATCATCATCATCATCATCATCATCGTCATTATCATCATCATCATCACCATCATCATCATCATCATCATCATCATCATCATCATCATCATCATCATCATCATCATCATGCGCCCTCCCCCCGACACCTCCGCAACCCCGACTCGCATCTTTTGCACCTCCCTCCTCGTCCTCGCGTTCGCCCTCCTGTGGGCAGAACCGACGCGCCCTTCCCCCGAGAAACCTGCGAGACAATCGGCCCGCAAGCGCGCGCTCCCCGAGACCGCACCCCGCCAACCCGATAACTGCATGGGCACGGCGCCAATGAACCAATTCGTCTTTGGCGGAACCGAACGGCGCGGATCTGAGCTCACACTGGCCCGCCCGATATTTGACGCACCTCCCCGGAACGACGCCCGCTAAAATTTTGTCCGGGCCCGTAGAAATCCTAAGCGCACGCGCCAGGAAAAATTTGGTCGGGGCCCGATGCTATATTGTCCTGGCCAAAAAAAACTCGATCTGGGCCTGAAAAAATGCGCATGCCCCCTAAAGCTGTCGGGCCCCCAAAACATATTATCTGGATCCGAAAAAACTAGGCGCGCGCGCCCAACAAATATTGCCAGAGACCGAGAAATATTGCCCGGGCCCCGGAAAATATTGCCTGGGCCCGAACAAATGTGCATGTCCAAAAAAATATTGTCCACGCCCTGGGGCGGCCCTGCCGAAATCAAAATGGGCCTCGTCGAGTGAAAAGATGGGCGCGCCCGAAAAACGCCAGTCCACTTCGAATCGGGCGCCGCCCAAAATAACAATCTGACTCGCCTGATACTACAGGAAGCAAGCTTTGAAACATCGGGTCTGCCCGATTCGCTGCTGGGTGGTAGGCTTAGGTCGGGCATGTCCTCCGACAGACCAGATGTTGGACGACAGTTCAAACATAATTAACAGATAGACCAAACTATTTCAAAATAGTCATAACATCGTCCCCATTCTTTTTTGCTATTTTTGAATATCCCACCTGTAGAGGGACATGTCCGACTCAATGGTAGGCCACGTTTCCCAACCGCCCTCACTGGCGCCCGCCCAGAAGGGCGCGGCCGGCCGCGGGGGGGGGGGGGGCGGCGTGGGCCTGCGCGGCCCAGCAGGATGGGCGGCTCCCAGAGGGGGCCTCCCAGGGGGGGCTCCTGTGGGGTCCTGCGGGGCAACCGGCAGGCCCCGGGGGATCTCCGAGGAGGGGTCTGCGTGGCGGCCGGGCCGGCAGGGCCCGGTTAGGCGTTGGCCTCCTGCGCGTGTCTACGGCGCCTTGATACGAGGCCGATGTGGCATCACAGCAGCAATTCGGCCCCTGACTTTCGTCCTGGGTTAGGTTTAGTGAAGTGATGAATTTCGGGGTCTTTACGTGGGAAAAAACATCACTTCACTAATCTGGGGCCCCTGGGGCCTCAGTGGGCCCTGGGGCCCAAAATTAGTGAAGTGATGGTTTTCGGGCCTCGGACTTGAGGGTGGCGCTGTCGCGCGAGCGCGCGTGGGTCCTCTCTTGGGAGCTTTCGTGGAGTTCTCTCGGCGACCCTCCGCCAGTCTCCGGCGCGCGCCTCGGGCGCGCCCGAGGGCTTTGGCGGGGAGCCGTGCAAGGAATCGGATTTTCTGCTGCACCCCTCAAAACGAGCCCGTTGGAGGCTCCTATGTTTGCCTGGCGGAGTTTTACCAGGACCTCCTGCTCAGTGCCTCGCCTTCCCCTCCGAATCCTCCCCCGCGCTCGCGCCTCAGGGGCGCGCCTTCGACTGCGATGGGCCCACGACTGCGCCGACGTGCAACCGCGCTCGGTGCATATAGAGTCCAACTGATGCGCGCACCGGCTTCTTTGCCCAATGGGCCGTTCATTTGTTGCCCAAAACTCCAGACGCGCTTCACATGTGCCAAGCCCATTCAGTCGCCCGGTCTACACGCTAACCAACTAGGGATAATAAAGTTCGGGGTGCAAAGGGGATAATGAACGCTTTTTCCGGCATATCGGGTGATGATGCTGATGATGATGATCCTCGGCGCTCCTCGAGATCCTCGCTCTGATGATCCTTGGCGCCCCTCGAGATCTTGCACCTAATGTTGGTCCGCGCTCTGGAAATCATTTGCGATCCTCGCAAGGAAGGTCTCTCCCGCCAGGAAGCATCTCTTGAGAAAGTGAGAGTCCCATAGCCCTGCCACACGTTCGTGACTTGAGAAAGCTGAAATGGTGAGAATCCCATAGACCTGCCACAGGTTCGTGACTTGCGAAAACTGAAATGGTGAGCCCCCCATTGTCATGCCACACGTGCTTGGTGATGTTGCTAGTCAACATAAGAAGATAACAACTTCGATTCGCAACTCTCCCCCGCGATAAGAAAGTCCGGCCTTGCCGCCCTTCTCCTCCGACTAAATCTGTAGAGGCGGGGGATAACGACCTCTCCGTCGTGAAGGGGGGATGGTTTATTATCTGGGCGTTGCGATTCTGCCTGATCCAATACTACCTAGCCGCCCCGGCAAATCTTAGCAATGTGGTGCGATCCCCTGCAGTTTCGCAGACAGCCTGCGAGCCTGTCCACGTGCATCGTGTTTGGGTTGGGCTCCCTGGTTGTGAACGAACAAACGTTTCGCAAATGAGCTTGTCAAATGCTGGACAGGAAGGCCATCCGTTCTCCCCGAAGCTGACAATCGTCCCTTGTAAACGCCACGGTTCCACATGAGCGGAAACAAACACACCCTCACAGTAGATACGGTTGCCAATTGCAGCATGCACTATACCGCCCCGTCTGCTCCGCTTCTCGCTGTACATATGCTCGGCCGCCTCCCACCATAGGCGGCTCCAACAGTCTGGGCTCTTTCGCGCCCGGACACGTCAGGACCTCTCGAATCGGATGGCCGCTTTGGCGGTGTAGACATGCGTCGCCGCCCCGCTTGCTTTGAACGCACCCACGTGGGAAACGCCGATACCACGGCAAACCCACGGCAAATCCTGCGTCCCGCACCCCCAGAGGACGAAGTCGGCACCGCGGTAAACCCCACGGCAAGCCCACCGAGGCGCCCTTCCCAGGACGGGAGGTCGCGCGTCGGAACAAGCGGCGCGGCGACACATGTTTCTCTCCTCTTTTTGTTCAGAACATCACGACCGTCGCGATGTAGCAGGCATTGCACCGCGGCCTTCCAAGGGGGACCCGCCAAATATCACGGGCCCGTCAGCTCAGCGTAGACCCAATACGGTGAGGGGAATGAATAAAGAACCATTGGATAACGAATCCAGGGTCTGGAAGCCGGTGGACCACCAATTGAGGCTTGGTCAAGCCTCATCGCCAGCGCCCTCATCTGATAAGGAATCCTCCAACGTCTGACGCCTCATGGGTGCATTCCTGAAGCAACGCCCCCACCATAGTGCCAAGGGGACAGGGAGCCTCAGAAGTCCGCAGGATGACCCTGGATGCGCCAGGAGGCTCGAGGCGGCACGGGGAACCAGACGGGTGGTAATGGGGGGTGACATGAATTGGGGGGGTGAAGGAAGGAGACCCCTAATAGGGGGCCCTCTGGGGCCCCAATTGGGCCCCTGCTGGCTCCAAAAAGGAGCCCTGAAAAGGCGTCTTCAGGGCCTGTTTCTTCACCCCCTCCCCATGTAGGTCACAGCCCCCGTGGCTACCCGCCCTGGGCACCAGGGAAATCTGATGGGCGCCCCAAGCATCTCTGCGAACTCCCACGGGGAGGCCCCCGGAGGCTTCACCCGAGGGCACCGCGAGGCCCGCGCAGCAGGCCTCCGGGAGCTCCCAGGAGCTCGCGGCCCCGAGAAGCCCAGGGAGGCTCGAGTAGACCCTAAGAGCTCCACGACGCCTCCCCTCTGGAGGCCCGAGGAGACCTCAATAATCTCCAGGCAGGCCCTGGATGCCGCGGGGGCCTGCAGGTCCCAGCAGGAGGCCGCGAGAACTTCCAGGAAGGCCCGATGCGTGTGATGTCGGGGTGGGAGCAGGCGAGCACATCCAAGCCGCTCGAACAACTCGCATGCGGCACCTGGGGTCATGTGACCCCGCGGAAGGGGGTAGACCACGAACCCAGCGACCTCACATGATAGGCGAGCCGTTGAGACAGTCCCACACCTGGCAGGCGGCTTGGAAAAAAACGTGCCCAGGGCGCTTTC
>CAUYUJ010014306.1:12500-32500 GCA_963575745.1 Prorocentrum cordatum
TCGCGCTGGCATTGCATGCCGTGCGCATCCTTCGCGAACGACTGCACGAACTAATGCGCACATCTCCGTGACTCCCTTCGCACAGGACCCCTTCGCCCGGACCCGAAGTTCCGCGCGGGGGAGGAGGTGGAGGGGAGGAGGCACCCGGGAGGGAGCAGGAGAGGCCCATAGGGGGGGTGCCCCTGGCGCGGCTCGGCGCCAGGACCGACTGCCAGAGAGCCTGTCAGAAAGGGGGGCAGTATAGTAGGGGCCCGACCACAAGAAACCTTCCACAAGAAACCCAACCCTGAGAACCCAGGACGTCCCTTGATTCCACACCCAAGACTGTTTGCTGTGGAAGCGTCACGCTCTCCCTCGCAATACCATCGACACCCAAGAAACCCAAGGCACCATGGAGGCAAGCAGGGGCTTCTCGGCATGGGCCCCCACTGTAGGCGAAGGCTCGGAGGCTCCAAGAACTCGCATGACACGAGCGCAATCTTTGGGAGGTCCGCACCCAGACATGCGACGTCCTGATTTGTTTTCAGGACGGCGCCCTGGAAATCCCGACCCTTTCCCTGGGACCGGTTTTTCGTCCTGAGTCGTTTTCTGACGGCCCCGAGGCCCGGCGAGGGCCCCCCGGGGCCGAAAATAGCCCAAAACCTCTCCCGTCCTGATCTTCTCGATGCTCCCCCCATTCCCCATTCCTCCTCCTCCGCCCTCTCCTCGATCCTCCTCCCTTCGCTCGATCCTCCTCCTCCTCCTCCTCCTCCTCCTCCTCCTCCTCCTCCTCCTCCCTCCCGTCCTGATTTCTTCACAACGCGATCATGTCTGGGCACGGGCCCCCACTGCAGCGGCGGCAGCCGGGAGCCGGGAGCGATGCCCCGACGCGCCCCGCTGCTTGCGTGTACTGTCTCGCGCGGCCACGGGGAGCGGATAGGTTCTGTCCTGGCCACGGGGGGTCTCGGCCCCGAACCCCTCCCCGACCGAACCACCAGAGCCCCTCGGACCTCCTCCTCGATCCTCCCCCCCCCCCCCCCCTTCCTCCTCCTCCTCCTCCTCCTCCTCCCTCTCCTCGATCCTCCTCCTCGATCCCCTCCTCCTCCTCCTCCTCCTCCTCCTCCTCGATCCTCCTCCTCCTTCTCCTCCTCCTCCTCCACCTCCTCCTCCTCCTCCTCCTCCTCCTCCTCCTCCTCCTCCTCCCCCTCCTTTTAGAGTGCGAGCCCGAAGTGGCTCTTACTTCAACGTCCTGACCGTACGGCTCGCGGAGCCCGGGCAGCGGGTGCTCTCTCCGGAGGTGGGCAGCGGGCCGCCGCTGCGCAGGCAGCGCTCGCCCCTGAAGGGAGCACGCGCTCCTCGAGAGCCGGCAGGGGAGGGGGGCCCGTCCAACGGGCGCGGGGGGCGCTCGTCGGCCGTCTCCCTTGACCTCTGCGGGTTCCGTTTCGGGCCCTTTCGATGCGACGAGGGTGGAGGCAGGGAAGGGTCCAAGGCAACGGTGGGAGGGCGGAGTCTTGCTGATTCGACGTGTCCACTCCACACACCCCTTCCCCCTCGGCCCCTCACTATCCTCAGCCTACCGCTCCTCCTCTGCACCGTCTTCCCTCCGTCGTCGTCATCCACTTTGCCTCACGCCGGTTCATTGCGGGACCTGCCATTCCTAGCTGTGCGCAACACTTGCTACCCTGCCCTTCCGTCGCACCCACGCTGCATCTTGCCAAGTGTGGCAACGTTGCCGTTCTCCGCCCGCAGGGATAGCCGAACTTACACGAACCGGTGCCGAGGTGCTGCTCACAGCAGAAGGCACGGAAGAGACACAAAGACCAAAGAGCCAGGCGAAACTGCTCGTGACCCGCGTCTCCTCTTCCTTCTCCTCCTCCTCCTCCTCCTCCTCCTCCTCCTCCTCCTCTTCCTCCTCCTCCTCCTCCTCCTCCCGCTTCCTCCTTCTCCTCCGCCTCCTCCTCCACCTCCTCTTCTTTCTCCTCCTCCCCCCCTCCTCCTCCTCCTCCTCTCCTCCCCTCCCTCCTCCTCCTCCTCCTCCTCCTCCTCCTCCTCCTCCTCCCCCTTCCTCCCCCTCATCCTCCGCTTCCTCCTTCCTCCTCCGCCTCCTCCTCCACCTCCTCTTCTTTCTTCCTCCTCCTCCTCCTCCTCCTCCGCCTCCTCCTTCCTCCTCCTCCTCCTCCTCTCCTCCTCCTCCTCCTCCTCCTCCTCCTCCTCCTCCCCTCCTCCTCCTCCTCCTCCTCCTAATTACTCCTCCCCTCCCCCTCCCCCTTCTCCTCCTCCTCCTCCTCCTCCTCCTCCTCCTCCTCCTCCTCCTCCGCCTCCTCCTCCTCCATTTCCTCCTCTTCCTCCTCCTCCGCCTCGCCCGGCTCCTTCCCCATCCTCGTCGTCTCGTGCACATGAGCAAAGGTATATGAACTGGGCGCCGACCTGGTGCTTCGACTTCGGGAACCACTGGCTCTTGATCAGCTTCACCTCCGACGCCGGCCGAGGGTTCAGAGAAGGACCACAGACGACCAGCAATCCTGCGAGGGCTGCTGCTGCCCAGTCTCGCACAAGCGACGCCACAGGTCCCCGAATACTTCGCGCCCTCGCGACGCGCGAGGCGCGACGCGCGGCACGCATCTTCTCGCCCTCGCGACGCCCCCCCCCTGGAGAAGGGCAACTTTAGAGCTTCGACAGCGAAGCACAAAGATGAAGTATCTCCGCGCCACCGCGGGCCACCTACGTGAATGTGCACAGCCTTGTGCTGGCGAGGCACTTCTGTTTTTCGTTCCATCGTGCAGCAAGGGCGATTGCACCGCCAGGGGAGCTGACGGAAAATGCCAAGCGTCAGCGCCCGGGGACTTTGTTCGAAGCAAAGATACGTGCGCGCTCCTCACTGGTAAGGCCTTCCTTCTGCTTCTCCAGATACCGATGCGCGACCGTGCCCAGTCTCCGTACCTCTCCCTCCTCAGACCTTCCGCCCCATCCTCGCCCAACCCGCCCGGCCCGCCGCGCAAGGGAAGTGGGGGGCCGCCCGAGCCCCACCTCGACATCGGAGTCGGGGTGGGACAGGGCGCCGCCGACCGGGGCGTCGGTGATGTTGACCCACGGGGCCTCCCAGGGGAAGGGGTGGGGGAGGGGAAGGGGAGTGGTGGGGAGAGTGGAAGGGGGGGGGAAGGGGAAGGAGAAGGATGGAAAGAGGGGAAAGGGAAGGAGGGAAGGGGGAAGGGAGGGAAGGGGAGAAGGGGGGATGGGAGGAGAGAGGGGAAAAGAGGGAGGAGGGGAAGGGGAAGGATCTGGAAGATTAGGAGACATCTCCAGGGAGGTCTTAGTAAGAGCGGCTGCAGTCGCGGCCACGAAGCTCGACTCAGGGAACATCAAGTCAGGCTGGGCCAGATGAAGCGTGGCAGTAAGCCCACCTAGGCGGGATTAGGTCAGATTGAATGGGACTCGGCCGGATTGGGCCACTTCTCGACCACAGATATACCAGCGCCGATGCTGAGCTGAATCGGAAGGAAGTGGGGAAAGCAGAAGGTACAGATACCGCTACTCCCAAGACCTCTCCTTGGGCACGTTCTGACCAGTATATTGAAGCAGCTCCAGTTTTGACGTCGTGGGCCTCCCAGGAGGTCCAACAAGGGTAAACCGAAACCGGAGGATGGGTACCGGCATGGGTACCTTCGAGCGCATTTTTCTCGTTCGCGGCCATAGCAGGCGTTATGGGGGGGGAAGGGGGGACGGGGGCACGGGATGGGGCATGACGTAGCGCCCCCCCCAGACTGTGGTGTCGGACGCATTGCGGCAGCGCCAGGGGCGCACTGAAGGGGGGGAGTTTGACGTTAGGGTAGGGGGCATGATGCGCGCTGTGGCCCAGAGGGTAACCAAACACTTGTTCCGTCAGCGGCGAGGCGGCGAACTTCGCTCCAGCAAGAAGCTCGGAATGGGGCAATAACTAGCGAATTCGCCGGCGAGCAAAGGCGGGGGGGGGGGGACGGCCGAGAGGAAGACGGGACGCTCAGGCGTCCAAGAGTTCGACGATGAGCAGCCGGGGGGGGGCAGCAGCAGCCCGGCGCGCAGGGCCAGAGCGGGGTGGGCGGCCGTGGCAAACCACGGTGGCAAGGGTGGCGGGAGAGCGGCTGCCAGCAGCTGGAGCTGGCGGGTGGGGAGGGTAACAGAACACTCACCTTCTGAGAAGGGCCGCCACCTCTCGCTTCGCCCCTGGGACCGCCGCCGGCAGACTCTGCGGCAGCCCCCCCCCCCCCCGAGCGCCCCCTGTCCTCCAGGCCACCGGTGCGCTGCGCATCGCGCCCCGCGGTGCGTCGTCATCTTCACGCCCTCGCGCCGCCCCCCCTGGAGAAGGGCAACCTTCTGGCCCAGACCGCGACGCGCGCGGGGCGAGGACCTTCGCGCCCACGGGGGGGAGGACCCGACAGTCGCATCCTCCGCTGAGGACGGGGGGGGGAGGGGGGGGGGGAAGGAGGGAGAGGAGAAAGAAATCGGGCACGGTCTTCCCGTGCCCTCCCTCGACGGGCCTCTTCCTTGACGGCCCCCACGCCACCGGGGCTGCGGCCGCGCGCAAGGGGGGGGGAGTCAGGGGGAGGAGGGGGAGGCTTCTCAGAAGCACCCCTGCTTCTGAGAGGCGGCCCCCCCACTCCCCCATAGTTACCCCCTGGTGCGTGCCGCCGACTCAGGGCCTTCCGCCCCGCTCCTCGGGCGCGGCCTTCCCGTCCTCTTGCTCGACGGGCCTCTTCCCTGACGGCCTCCACGCCATCGGGGCTTCCTCCTGGCTGCCTGCCCACGCCTCGGGTGCGAGGCGAAGGGGGCCGTCGCGGGAAGGCTCGGTCTGCCACGCCACGGGGTCGGACGGACCGCCCCCCGAGGAACGGGGCGGAGAGCTCTGAGCTGGCGGCACACACCAGGGGTATGGGGTGGGGAGGCTTCTTAGAAGCAGGGTCGGGGGCGCGCAAACATGGACTAGCGATCCATGGCTTTGGCGCGCGGTCGCCAAATCCATGGATCGGGGGAGGTGCCCTCCCCAAAATGCGGCCGGCGGCGCCTCGTCCGGCGGCGGAAATCCGCGATTTCCCATGGAAGCAGGGAGCGTCGCTAATCCACGCCCCCCTTGATGCATGTTTGCGATCGCCTGACGGGGGTGCTTCTAAGTTGGGCGCCCGAAGTGGGTACGGAAAGAATGGGTACAATGCCCAACAACACATGTTGTTCCAGACCAACAGGGGCCGCTATGGGGCGGGCGGCTCTCTGCCTCAAGTGGACACAGGCCGCGGCGGCGCGGACAGCGAGTCCTGTTCAAAAGGAGCAGGAACTGCTGTTGGGCATCGTACCCATTCTTTCCGTACACCTCAGGCGATGTTTAAGAAAACTTAAATTTTCGGCCAGGGTCTCGATTATTCTTAATGGTTCAATGTAAATCCTAAGATTCGAATGGGAATTTTGGGTTTTTATTCAAGTTCTGAGACTATGAATTTCTTAACCCATGATTTCTTAAGCATTTCGCAGGGTGTACCCATTTCGGGCGTCCAGATCTAAGAAGCCTTCCCCCCTCCCCCACGACTCCCCCCCCCCCATCTGCGCGCGGCCGACCTGAGGCACGGGGGTGAGGGCCCCGAGACTGTTTCAAAACCGGCAGGAATGAGCGTGGGCGAAGGCTCCGAGGCTCCAAGACCCGGCATGAGCGTTGGGTCGGGCGTGTCGTCCTACAGGCAGATTTTGAACGCAAAACGAAAATGCAAAAACAAAAAGCTTAAGATAGTAAAAACAAGATCAACAACTCGTCCCCTGTAGAAGGACACGCCCGACTTAAGCGCAACCGAAAGCTCGGAGGCTCCAAGAACCGGCCTGAGACCCCAGGGCGTCCATTTTTCGGTGGGAACGTCACGCTCTCCATCGCAGAACCATCGAAACCCAAGAAACCCAGGGCACCCTGGAGGCAATCAGGGTGCTTCTCGGCATGGGCCCCCACTGTAGGCGAAGGCTCGGAGGCTCCAAGAACCGGCATGACACGAGCGCAAGCTTTGGGAGGTCCGCACCCAGACGTGCGACGTCCTGATTTTTTCAGGACGGCGTCCCTGGAAGTCCCGACCCTTTCCCCGGGACCAGCTCTTCGTCCTCAGTCGTTTTCTGACGGCCCCGAGGCCCGGCGAGGGCCCCCCGGGGCCGAAAATAGCCCAAAACCTCCCGTCCTGATCTTCTCGATCCTCCCCCCATTCCTCCTCCTCCGCCCTCTCCTCGATCCTCCTCCTCGCTCCTACTCCTCCTCCTCCTCCTCCTCCTCCTCCCCTCCTCCTCTCCTCCTCCTCCTCCTCCTCCTCCTCTCCTCCTCCCTCCTCCTCGATCCTCTCCTCCTCCTCCCTCCTCTCCTCCTCCTCCCTCCTCCTCCTCCTCCTCCTCCTCCTAAGAACGGCACGGCACGAGCGCAAACTTTGGGAGGTCCGCACGGCTCCCCCGGGGCGGCGGGTGGCCGCCCCGGCCCGGCGTGCGGGAGCGCGCCGCCGGGGGGGCGAGGCGGGAGGCGCCGGCAGGAAGGTCCACTCGGGGGCGGCCTACAGGGGGACTTTGGGCGAAAAATGACAAATACATAAACAACTCCAAATAAGGATACGAATAAGAATGATGGTAATAATACTAATATTATTAATAATGATACTAATAATAATACGAATCATAATACGAATCATAATAATAATAATAATGATAGTAATAATAATAATAATAATATTACTACTACTAATAATAATAATACGAATGAAGATACTAATGATACTAATAATCATAATGATGATACTAACAATAATGATAATCATAACAGTATTAATCATACTAAGCACAATAATACTACTGATAAAAATAAGTGTAATGCTAATGCTATTATTACGAGTCAGAATAACAATAATAATAGCAATAATAATATTAATATTACTAATACGAACCATAACAATGATAATAGGCGTAAGAAAAGCTCAAACAAATAATTAAAACAACGCTCCCAAGAAAGCTACAACAATGAGGCGCCAGCAGGACGGTCCACTCGGGGGCGGCCAAGGGTTAGGTCGGGCGTGTCCCCCGACAGGGGGATTTTGGGCGAAATATGTAAAAAAGTGCTCAAACTATACTCCAAGAATGGTTAAACATTGTTAGAACAAAAAACTATCCCCAGACTGTTTCTTTACTAGTTCTGAGCATTCCTCCTGCAGAGGAACGGGCCCGACTTACCCCAGGAAGGGGGGCGTCCCGAAGAGGGGCGGGAGAGCAGAGCAGGGCCGGCCGCACGTGCGCGGCCCGAGGGGGGGGGGGCCAGGGGCGTGATGAAATTCGGTGGGAGCATCGGCTAAGGAACCCTCCTCCTCCTCCTCCTCCTCCTCCTCCTCCTCCTCCTCCTCGATCCTCCTCGATCCTCCTCGATCCTCCTCTCCTCCTCCTCGCTCCTCCTCCTCCTCCTCGCTCCTCCTCCTCCTCCTCCTCCTCCTCCTCCTCCTCCTCCTCCTCCTCCTCCTCCTCCTCGATCCTCCTCCCTCTCCTCGATTCGGTGGGAGCATCGGCTAAGGAACCCTCAGATATATCTGAGGAATCCAGGGTCTGGAAGCCAGTGGAACTCCAATCGAGGCTCGGCCATGGATGCCACCGCCGCCCTCCTCAGATAAGGAATCCTCCATGGTCTGAAGCCTCCTGGGCGCATTCCTTAAGCAAGGCCCCCACCGTAAGAAGCGGCGCCAGGAAACCTGGGGAGATATCATGGCCCCCGCCATGATGTCCCACCCCACCTGGTCATCACCCCCCTCGTGGCCGCCCCCGGTCCACTACCGACCCGAAAAATCCGCGCGGAACTCCCAAAGTCGATGTTCGTGCCGCCTCTGGCTCCTCCAGGACTGAGGGAAGGGGGGGAGAGGGGAAGGAGGGAAACGGGAAGGCTACCCTCCCACGGGGAGGACCCAGATCTCACACGACGTGATCTCTTCACAGCGTGACCCCCTTCTGCGGGACCGGCTCTGCATCCCGAGATGTGTCTTGTTCGGCCCCCCCGGTTCTGCGGCCCTGGGGCTCGGTAAGGGACCCCGAAAGGAGGCCGAAGGTGTCTTGGCGCCCCACGACCGGAGCGCCAACGAAGCACACGGCAAAGCGACACCACCACCACCACCACCACCTCCTTCTGGTGGTCTCCTCCTGGTCCTAGTGGTGTTGGTGGGTCCCCCTGGCTCTCCTGGTCCTCCTGGCCCTCCTCCTGGCCCTCCTGGCCCTCCTGGACGCGAGCCGGGGGGGGGGAGTCCTCCCGGTGCTGTGGTGCCCCTTCCCCACTGAGGAGACATCCCGCCATCCCCCGGCTCGGGGAGCCGCCGTGGACCTGCTCCTCGCGGGAGGTGGCACCCCTGGCGGGCGGTGGTGCCGCTGCTCCCTCCGCAGGTCGAGGAAGGTCAGGCAAGCTTCTGGCACGGGGGCTCACCTGTGGAATTAGGTCGGGCATGTCCCCGAAGTGACCAAAAATCATTAAAACAGATCGTCCCCAGACTACCTGTGGACTCTTTGAATACTCGTCCTACAGAGGGACATGCCCAACTTGACTGTGGAAGCAAGCCCCCCCCCCCCTCCGTGCCGTCTGCTGCTCGGGGCCCCCACGCCCCACACCCAGCCCCCCCGAGGCGCCGGGGAGGCCCTCGGGAGCCCCGAGGAGGCCCCTCGAGAGCCTCCTCGAGAGGCCCCCCACCCAGGAGAGGCTCCTCGAGACCTCCTCGAGGGGCCTCCTCGAGGGGGCCTCCTCGAGAGGGCCTCCTCGAGAGCCCCCTCGAGAGCCTCCCCAAGTGAGGCCCTCGGGAGCCCCGAGGAGGCCCCCCGAGAGCCTCCTCGAGAGGCCCCCCACCCAGGAGAGGCCCCCGGAGTCGTCCGGTGACCGTCAGGAGTCGGGGTCTCCGCCCGGGGGCCCCTCGCGAGGCCCGCGCAGGGCACGCCAGGGGCTCCGACGAGCTCCGGCGGCCCACGGGAGGAGAGGAAGCGAGGGGCGAGTCCAAGGGCGCGTGAGACGACGCAGCCTCTGAAAAACGAGATGGTCCAGACAGCAGGGTTCGACAAAGGACAGTGCTCCCCGCTTCGATGGGGGTCAGGAAGAGCGACGGGGATGGCGGGGAGGGGAGAAGAGGAAGGATCGAGAGGATGAGGGGAGTGAGCAATGGGAGAGAAGGGACGGCGGAGAAGACGTGAGAAGGTAAGATGGGAGAATGCTCCGAGAAGGGGGAGGATGAGGAGAAGGAGTGATGAGGGCGAGAAGTAAGATGAGAAAGAGGCTGGCTGGCTATGTGCCCATGGGGCGGAGGGATGAGGAAGAGGCTGGCTGGCTGGCTGGGTGCAGATGGGGCAGCGCTCGCATCCTCGGGCACGGGAGCTCGTAGTGAGGGAGGAGGAGGGAGGAGAAGGGAGGAGGGACGAGGGGGAGGGGAATCGGGGGGGGGGGACCCGGGAGGGCGAGGAGGGGGGTGGGCAAGGCACGCTGTTGCCACGGGGAAAGGGCAACACTGCGTCACACCACGACGCCTGGGATGCGGGCGGCGACGCCGACGGAGCCACGGCCAGGAGGAGGGGACCGGCGTGCCTCGCCCGCGCGGCATGCGCGAGGCACGCCGTGGCCTCGGCGCCGGGCGGCTGCAAGGCTCTCCTCCTGCCCTGCAGCAGGCACATGCGACAAGAGATCCTGCTGCAAGCAATCCAGGGGCACGCCTGTCGTCCATGCTCAGGCCCCCGACGTGCGATACCTCAGCACTCCTGCGGGACCCTGGCGCCTGTGGGAGGATCGGGAACACCCGTAGGGGCACCATGCTGGCAGGCCGGCGTCTTGTTTGACGTGCCTCGTGCATCCTCTCCTCGGGCTCTATCTCTCTCTCTCTCTCTCTCTCCTTAGAGCGTTCCAGAACGCTCTAGGGTGGTTGCTCGTCGTTCGAGGTTGCTCGTCGTTGTTCTCGTCCGGCGCTGTCCTGTCCCCAGATACCTGACGTCCGTATTTTTGTTCACCCTTCCCCAGGACTGACTCTTGAATCCCGCGCCACTCCTTGCAAGGAGGAGGGCGCCTAGAGGCAACAGCAACTGCAAGAAACCTCCCGTCGTGATTCTTCCGCGACGAGAGGTCTGGGCCGTCCCCGTCGTCCTTCTCTTCCAGTGAGCTTCGGAAGTGCGCTGGCCACCTGGAGGATCTCAGGGTCGGCCCAGCACCCTCGAGGTCCTCCTCTTTCTCCTGCTCCTCCTCCTCCCCCTCCTCCTGCCCCTCCTCCTCCACATCCTCCTCCTCCTCCTCCTCCTCCTCCTCCTCCTCCTCCTCCTCCTCCTCCTCCTCCTCCAGCCCCAGACTCGGCTCTCCGGCGGCCGCTCGGGACGCTCCGGGCACCCCCGGAGACGCCCTCGACGAGGTCAAAAGCCGCTGGAACGCACCCCGAGGCTGAAAACACGGGGCAGAGCCGCCCGCTGCGGGAGGATGGCGACGCCAGGATCTCAGGGGAGACCTCCGGGAGCCCGCGCCGCGGGCGAGTCGCGGCGCGCGCCTCCGTCAGAAGGCGGCAGCGCGCGCGCGCGCGCCGCGGCCTCCACGTCGCCCTCGTCGAGCGTGCGCATGCCTCCCCCCGCCGCCACTCTTCTGCGCCCGTGGGTCGTGGAGGGCGGAGGGCGAGGAGCGGGCGGAGGACGAGGAGGACGGAGAGGACAAGGAGGAGGAGGAGGAGGAGGAGGAGGAGGAGGAGGAGGAGGAGGAGGATGGAGGAGGAGGAGGAGGAGGAGGAGGAGGAGGAGGAGGAGGAGGAGGAGGCGGAGGAGGACGGGGAGGACGAAGAGGACGAAGCGGACGAGAAGGAGGGCGGGAGGAGGACGAGGAGGACGAGGAGGACGAAGAGGAGGGCGAGGAGGAGGACGAGGAGGAGGAGGAGAAGGAGGAGGACCAGGAGGACGAGAAGAACGGCAAGGGGGAAGGCAGGGAGAAGGAGGAGGAGGAGGAGGAGGAGGAGGAGGAGGAGGACGAGGAGGACTGGGAAGAGGAGGACGTGGAGGACAGCGGGGAGGAGGACAGCGGGGAGGAGGACGAGGAGATCATGATCACCTCCTTCACTCCCTCCACGACCAGGCGAGCGCATATTTCAGACCCTTGCGGGCCTCTCTTTCTCTACCTCCATCTCGTTTGTCACTCTTTTTCGTGCTGCGGCGCACATCTTGGTCGAATTGCTTGGCCACGGCGCCGAATTCGGTCCTCTTTGCACTATGCACTATGCTGCTTATTGGCCATCCTGGCGCTACGATACTCGTCGATCTAAGCTTGCACCCCATTCACGAAAAGGGGCCGAGGAGGTCGAGCAGCAGGGCGACGGGGAACGAAAACGAGGGAACGAACGCAGGGGGACGAGGAAGGGGGGGGGAACGAGGCGAAGGAGGAGGACGACGAGGAACAGATGGAGGAGGGGGAGCCTCGGTGCAAAAGTGCGCGAAGGGGGGGACGACGACGACGTCGACGAGGAGGACGAGAACGAGGACGACGACGAGGACGAGGTCATGCCGCACGGCTCTCAGGCCCGCAAGAGCGGGCTGGCGCCGCGGCGCCTCGTCGATGGAGGGGGAGCCCCGTCGGCAAACGAAGCGGCGTCGAGTAATGCGAACAGAAGAATTCTCAACGCTTCGTGTATCCCCACCAGTATCGCGGCCTGGGACGTACCGCGCGCCATTTTGGCTGCGCCTGGCTCGCCCGAGGGCTGTCCCTCAGACTCCCTGGGTTGCTGCTTGCACGACCGTCTCGGGTGACTGACCTTTCAGACTCCCTGGGCTTGCACGACCGCCTGGCCTCTCAGACGCCCTGGGTTGCCGCCCCCCTCGCCGCCTGATCCGCGGCCCCCGCGCGCGCTCGGGAATTTCGTCGCGGCCGCAGCCCGACCGTGACCGCCCGCCGCCGGCGCTTCCGCCTGCGGCTGTAAAAAAAAGAGTGTATCCCCACCAGTGTGACCCGCCTACCGCCTGCCCTTTCCACTCGGCGGCTCGCCGCTGAGGTGCTGCGTGAGGCTCCGGTCCACCGCTTTAGGTTAATTCGTCTGTGCGCGCCCCGCTCTGACTGGACTCGCCGCTGGCGCGCTCGCCTGCGGCCGCTGACTAAAAAGTATCGCCACCAGTGCCTACTTCACGGATGTCGTCTGGGTGTGCCTGTCGGTCTAGTTCGTCTCTGACGGTGCTGTTTGCCTGACTCACACCGAGCGATCGACCTCTGCGTGTTGATGGTCGCGCCGCCGCGCCATTTTGGCTGCGCTGACTTGCTGGTCGCCACCGGGATTTCCAACGCCACCAGGTTTGGGAGTATCGGTTCTGGCTCTCCTTCTGAGTGGCTGCCCGCTCGCTCGCTTCGCTTGCCTTTCTTTTCCTGCTGCCTAGTCGCGGCCCGACTAGTGTTCGGACGGCTTTCGACCCGCCTCGCGAGCCTGCTGACCAGAAAGTATCCCCACCAATTGTTATTTAGGTCGTTCCTAGTCGGCAATTTCCTGACGGCGCGCGGCTCCTCCGCTTGCGCTCGCGAACATAAAGTATCCCCACCAGTTCCGGACGGCGTTCGGCACCTCCGATGCGCTCGCGATCAAAAAAGTATCCCCACCAGCCCCGAGCAGGATCCGACACCCCCGTCGTCCTGCCAGTCCTGGCGACCCGGACTCCCGTCCGTCGAGCGCCTGCATGCCAGCTGGCTTATTCACTGGTGTCGTCGCGCGGCTGACTGCCTTCAGTCTGCATTCGGCGGGCCTGGCCCGCGGCGCGCACTGCTGGCCAGTCGCCGCTCACTCGTTCCGCCGCTACCTCCACGGGCTTCGACGCACCTGAAGGCTTGGCCCCCTTGCTGGGATGCCCTGCCCCCGCCCCGCTCAGCCCCCCCGCGCGCTGCCCTCTGGACAGGCGCGGGTGCTTGCGCGGCCCGCTTTCCCTGGCAGGGTTGCCCCTCGCCGCGGTCACGGGACACCACACTGCCAGCCAAATATTGCCATTTTGGCATGCTCCCCCGGCGGCTGCTGCTGCCGATGGCGGCCTCCCTGTGAGCGCCGCGCGGCCCGCCCCGGCTTGTCTCACCTCCCGCTGTTCTCCCGTTGTCTCTCTTCTCCTCCCTGTTGTGCGAATGTGGACTTCCGCTGGGTAGCGGTTGCTCTGGACGGCGCGCGGCCTCTCCGCCTGCGCTCGCGATCAAAAGTATCCCCACCCATCCAAGAACGCTGCCCCCGGGAGCTGCCCTGCTCAGGGAAGCGTGGCATCGTGTAGAAAGCTCGGGGAGCTTCCGTGGGCCATGAGTCCGGGGGGCCTCCTTGGGGCCCTCCTTGGGGGCCTCCTTGGGGCCCTCCTTGGGGGCCTCCTTGGGGCCCTCCCTGGGGGCCTCTTGGGGGGGGGGCCTGTGGCCTCCCGGGGCCCTCTTGGAGCTCCCTCGGGAGGGTCTGGCGGCCTTGGGGCCATCCTGGAGGCCATCGATCAAAGGAGGGGGTGGGGGGCTCCAATAGCAATGCCTTCCGACGAGGCCCAACTACAGTGGAGGCCAGCCCACGAGAAACCTCGGGTGTGCCGCATACTCCAGCCGCGCCAAGTGAACCACGTTCGGGGCACGTGCAGAGTGTGTCAGGTGCGCCTGCGCACATTGCAGCACGCATCGGGAAACATGTCAGCCCCCACCATCCTTGTGGAAAACCAATGCCCATCATGTTGCCTGGTTGGCCTGCGCACAGCAGACCATACGCCACCACCCCCGCCGTCCCTGTCAAACACCATTTGGCAATGATCGCGGGGTGGCCGCGCGTGAGCCAGATTTGGCCGCGAGGTGCATTTGGCATTGTGTTTTGTCAGGAATGGTAGCCCTGCGCGCAGCAGGCAATATGCTGACACCCCCGCCGTCCCTGACAACAAAAACAATACAAAGTGCTCGCGGGCCGCACGCACATGACTCCAGACTTTCCCACTTTCCCAGGACATGTGTTTTTTTGTCACAGGGATGGTGTGGGGGCCCGCATCGGGTTGGTTGCACATGCTCCGAATTTGGAGGCAGATTGTGTTTTGTATGTGTTTGACAGGGATGGTGGGGGGGGGTGAGCATGGCTCCTGGTTGGCTGCCTGCCGCCTTGGGGAAGGGGTGTCTACGAATAGGGAACAATGATCGAAGTCTCTCCCCTTTCGCCCGCAAGCCGTCCCGCTCACTCCCACCCGCTCTCCCAACCTATAAGAAACACCCGAGGGAGTCTCAGCGCACTGCTTGGGAACACCACGCATGCCATGTGCGCCACGGGTTCCAGGTGCACCATGCACCCTGAAGGCCAAAGCGAGCCAGGCGCGCCAAGTGTGGCACGTGCTCCACGTTTACGCGATATGCCGGCACCCCCGCCGCCCCTGCCAAAAACCCATGCAAAGTGGTCGCGGGGCGCCCGCGCACGCTCCAGAGGTGGAGGCAAAGTGTATTCTGCATTGCTTGCTGACAGGGATGGTTGGCCTGCGCGCGTCGCGCCATATGACGACCACTCCGCCGTCCTTGTCAACCACGAATGCGAAATGGCCGCGGGGCGCCCGCGCAGGCTGCAGACGTGGAGGCAAAGTGCGCTGTGCATGTACTGCTTGTTGACAGGGATGGTTGGCCTGCGCGCAGCGAGCAGTTTGACGGCATCCCCCCGCCGTCCTCCTCAGAAACGACTGCGGAGTGGTCGAGGGGCGCCCGCGCTTGCCCCGGACTTGGAGGCACATTGCATTCTGTAATGTTTCTTGACAGGGATGGGGTGGGGAGGCACGTGTCGGGCTTGCCCACAGTCGGTTGGGGGAGGGGTTGTATATCAACCAAGAATGACGAGCGAACAACTCACACCCATACCCATAGGAGGGTCGAAAGGAGGGGAACTGGCTATGGGTCTGGGTGCGAACTGTCGGACCCTGGGGGAAGCTCCCGTTCGAGCGGGGAGCCCCATCCGACAACACGCACCCATAGGCTCCTCCGTCCCCCCTATGGGTATGGGTGCGTGTTGTTCGATCGTCAAAGAAAGATGACCAAACTACACCAAGCCGCAAACCGCGTCGCTCACTCCAACCCGCCCTCCCAACACATATGCGACATCCGGGCGTGTGCCCCGATACCGCTGAGTGCACGATTCCCGTGGGAACCGCAGTGCCGAGCAGTCATTGAGAAGGGTGGAGCCCGAAGCACCAGCGCCTGATCACACATCGGTCTTCTTTGACGCCGCTGTCAACATTGTGACGCAAAGTGGACTTTGCGTGGTTATGGGTCAGGGTTTGTGAGCCTGCACAGAGCAGTGATTATGAGGGCACCCCCATCATCTCCTCTGTCAAGCATCAGCAGATGAAACATGATCGCGGGGCGCCCGCGCATGAACCAGATTTTGCCAGGCAGTGTGCTTTGTAGTTGGTGTCGACAGAGGTGATGGACCAGCGCAGAGCGGACATGTTTGAGTATCAGCGGCGTGGACTGGGCCCCACTCGCCGATCTACCCCCCACCAGATGGGGACACAGGCCATCTCCTCCGGGTTTCGAGGGGCGTATCCCCGACTGGGGTGGCCATTTGGTGGGGGCCTCGAAGGGCATGGGGATGGGGATGGGTTCAACGCTGCCGAATGCGGAGGGCGGCGCCAGCCACCGACGCACAGCGATCACGGAGCCCGCGCACGGTCCAGAGATGGTCGGCCTGCACAAGGCGGGCAACGCGGAGAGGGCGCTCCCGCCGTCCCGGTCAACACAGACCCGTGCAGGATGCCGTCGGGGCGCCCCGCGCACAGCGCAGATGCCGCTGCAGTGCGTGCTTTGCACTGCCCCTGACAGGGATGACAGATGGGGGCAGCATAAGTCCAGGGCTGGTCGCCAGTCTGGTGGGGCATGGGGTGTCTATTCGTAGGGGGCAGCGATTGGGCTACCCGCCCTCGCACTGCATAAATTAACACCCGGGTCTCAGCACGGGCAGGGTCCACCGTCGACAACCATCGGGAACCAATCCATACGCAAGCCAGGCGCCCGATGCCGGCGACTTAAACCGAACGTGCCAGGTGCGCCACGCTCACCAGGTGCACCATATTGGGCAGCAGGTCGATCGCCCCACTACCCCTGTCAAAAACCAAACTGGAGTGACGGCGGGTTCGCGGGTATTGCGTATTGAGTGTGGACGTGCGCCCGCGATCACGCGCACTTCTTTTTGACACGGATAGTAGGCCCGTACAGGGCAAGCAACATGCCCGCCCCCGCCCTCAATCCCTGTGAAGATGAACTGTGCAATGTTTGTTGAAACGGACGGTGGGCCTGCAATATTCCGCCCCGCCGCCGTCCCTCTCGCAAAACAGTGCGCGGTGATCGCGGGGCGTCCGCGCATGACCCAGACGTTGACGCAACAGGTTCTTTATTTGGACCGTTCTTTGCTGGGTATCGGTGGGGGTGCTGGCACTGCAAACAGGAGGCACTATGCCAGCCCCCAGCCGTAAACCACATGCACAGTGATACTGGGGCGATCGCGCAGGATCCAGATGTTGGTTCACAGTGCGCTGCGGCGTCTCATTTTTGGCTGCAGGGGACAACGGGGGCGTTGGCAATGCACGCAGCAGGCAATAGGCTGCCCCCTCCCCGTCCGTGCCAGAAACCAATGCGAAGAGATTGCGGGGTGTCCGCGCACGATCTATATTTTGACTCCAAATGTACGTTTCATTATTGATTCATGATGATGATGGAGAAAGGAGGGTTGACATGGTCCTTGGTTTGTCGCCCGCCAGGTAGGGTGAGATGGTGTAAGTTAATAAAGACAGAAGATAAACCCCTCCCCGAAGGGGAAGAGGGAGGATGGAAAAGAAAACGCCCTAAACCACTTTCGCCCAGCAGTAACGGAAAGAGCGAGGTACGAGTGATGACGTTCTGGTGTGGGCGAAGCCCCTTAGGGGGAGTGCAGATGGGGGCGAGGGTTGCCCAACTGCGGTCTAATGGCCGTTTTCGGGTTTTCCCTCGGGTTGTTGTATGTTTTTTGGGTTCTCCCCTTTTCCGTCCCAGAAGGGCCCCAGACGACCCAAGAGGCCCCAAAGATCGGCCCAAGAGGCTCCCAAGAGGCCCCCAAAACGGCCCAAGAGGGCGCCAAGACGGCCCAAGAGGCGCCAAAGACGGCCCAAGAGGGCTGTAAGACGGCCCCAAGAGGGGCACCACGAACCGAAAAGTCTAGCCTTTCGCCCCAAGAAGCTCCCAGGAGGCCACCAGAGCCCCCCAAGAAGCCCCAAGAGGCCCCCAAGAGGTTCCCAAGAGGCCTCCAAAAGGGCCCGACAAGGGCCCCAATGGGACTCCCAAGAAGGCCCAGAGACGCCAAAGAGAGAGCGATCGGTAACGCAAAAAGCTCTTCACACCAAGGCTCCCAAGAGCGAACGGTGACGTAAACAAGCTGATAAGACCAAGGCTCCCAGCAGAGAGCGGTGACGTAACAAGTTCCTAACTCCAAGGCCCAGCCAAGGCTCAGAAACGGGCGGCAACGCAACAATCTCTGAACACCAAGGCTCCCAAGAGCGAGGGGTGACGTAACAAGCTCTCAACGCCAAGGCTCCCAGTACGAACGGTGGTGTGAGTAATTTCGGTTTCTGTTTCTGAAGCGCTCTTTCCGTTTCTGTGCCGGGCCAGGTCTAGTGGGACTACTGGTGAGGGGCAATGCCATTAGAAGCAGCCCCGGAAGCAGGAAAAACAGGAAGTGGGCGCCAAGCCAATGCGCCCGGCCTCCATGGCTTCTGCAAACGTACGAAAAGATGGCAGGCCTGACCTCGAAAAGAGAATGTACGAACTCAAGCAGGGGTCTCGAGAGGTTGCGGGGCGAATCTCATCCGACCACGGGCCGAGCCTTCAGTACAGTACTGTCCTTCAGCTTGGGGCACCCCCATGCAGGAGCTGTGCGCCTACCGTGTCCCTCGGGACCAGCATAATACCAACAGAACCCTTCTATCCCAGTAGCACCGCAACACTAGAACCAGGCGGCCGTTAAAACACAACTAACATGGGGAAACCAAAAGATGCCGATACCGCTACTCCCCGGACCTCTCCTGGGGGGTGCGCTCTGGCCAGAATTTCGAAGCGAATCCAGCGGTGGCGACGAGATCCTCCCAGGAGTCCCAAAAATGGAAAAACGAGGGAAGCATAGAGGTATGGGTACTGATGGGCCTGTTTTCCACCACCACTATCATAAGTTGGAGGGGGAGGGGGTCCTCCTCCTCCTCCTCCTCCTCCTCGTCCTCCTCCTCCTCCTCTTCCTCCTCCTCCTCCTCCTCCTCCTCCTCCTCCTCTTCGTCCTCTTCCTCCTCCTCCTCCTCCTCCTCCTCCTCCTCTCCTCCTCCTCCTCCTCCTCCTCCTCCTCCTCCTCCTCCTCCTCCTCCTCCTCCCCGTCCAACTTATGGTGGTGGTGGTGGAAAACAGGCCCAGCAGGTGCTGTCTGTCCCTCCGGTAACCACGGGCCTCGAAACGGATAGGAGGGCGGCCCCAGGCCCGACGCTTGGACCACCTGTACACCGACAAAGGGCGTGGGCCGCCCCCCGCCCCCGCCACCCTGGGCTCGCTGTGCTCCTATAGGGCGACGAGATCTATGCATATCCACTGCTCCTGGCCAGGCCCATCCTGGGCCCAGGAGCTGTGTATATGCCTCCCTGGCCAGGCCAGGAGGGCGTATACACCGCTCCCGGGCCCAGGATTGGCCTGGCCAGGAGCAGTGGATATGCATAGATCTCGTCGCCCTAGGATCCTACACCCCCCAATGGGGCACTTCATGATCCAAGCAGGAGCGATCCGAAGCTCGCTGCGGGCCGTCAGGCCCACAAGGGTGGCTGCTCGTTCCATGCCCAAGCACCTGGGGACCTTCCACCCCTCAAGGAAGCGTAAAGTCTCAGAGTCCTTCTCCTCCGCCTCCTCCTTCTCCTCCTCCACCTTCTCCTCCTCATCGTTCTCCTCCAGCGTCGCGCGCAAAAGCCAACCTCGTGAAAAAACACACGACCGCAGACTCGGGCGCCATCTCTCTCTCTATGGATCTGTGTTCCCAGAGGCCCGGAGCTACACGGAAACACGCCGTGTGAAAACATGCAACGACCCAATTTCTGTTGCATCTTTGGAAGGCCTCGTCTGTCCCATTGCGCCAACCATCCGAATCGCATCCATGTCGAATCCATGTCGAATGCGTCGAATCCGTGTCGGATCCAAGTCGAATCCACATCGAACCTGCGTCGACCCCACCTCGGAGTACAAAGGAAGATTGCCACTAACAGGACAAGATTTGTCCCCCGATGATGCAAGAAATCACCCGATTTCGAGGCCACGCCCTCCCAGAAAAAGCAACATGTGGGGCGCGAGGTGGAATCCACTGTGCTCTGTTCAAAACGAATATCACCTGTTCAAAGCGAAAGCTCTGTGCTCTGTTCCACACCGGAGACTTGGGAAAATCTAATAAAAATCACGGCCAGAGCCCTGGACCGCATCTCTCTGCTGCATTTTTCAGGCCAGGTAGATCTGTGATGGTCCCAGGGGCTCGAAACTCGACGAAAACGGCCAGTGCAAAACAAATGCACCAATGCAGCGCCCCGATGTCTTTAGCATCTTTGGAAAACCTCGTCTGTCTTATCGTGCCAGCCATCCGTGCCGCATCCATGTCGAATGCGTCGAATCCGCGTCGGGTCCATGCCGAATCCATATCGAATCCGCGCCGAGACCACCTCGGAGAGCAAGAGAAGACTGCCACTTACAGGACAGGAGATGCCCCCCCGAGGGTGTAAGCAGCACAGCCAGAATTCGTGGCAAGGATGGGCGATAAGGATGCGGGCCACTTGGACGCTCAGGTGCGTGGAAGCTCGCTCGAGCGCGGTCGCGGCGGTGCCCCTCGGCGTGGGCCCCGCGCCGCGCACCCCCCGACCCCGCGTGCCGCACGAGGCCTAAGCCGATCTCTGCTGGACGGCGCGGCCGACTTCCGTCGCCGGCCGAACGCCGGCCACGCTGCCAAACCGCGGCGGACGACGACGACGACGACGACGACGATGACGACGACGACGACGACGGGCGGCGGCGACGA
>CAUYUJ010014306.1:37500-84177 GCA_963575745.1 Prorocentrum cordatum
TACTAATCTTACTACCACTCGTACTACTACTAGTACTACTACTACTACTACTACTACTACTACTACGACAACAACTACGACAAGTACAACAACTACGACTACGACTACGACTACGACTGCGACTACTACTACTACTACTACTACTACTACTACTACTACTACTACTACCACTACGACCACTACCACCAGTACAACTGTACTGCTACTACTACTACTACTACTACTACTACCACTACTACTACCACTACTACTACTACTACTACTACTACTACTACTACTACTACTACTACTACTACTACTACTACTATCACTACTACGACTACTACTGCTACTACTACTTATGTCTCTACTATCCTCGACTCCTCGCCCGTGCTTTGAGCGCTCAATAAATCATACAGCTGTCAATTGCCAATGCAATTATCAGTACGACACCAATGACTTCCAAACGGCTTCCTACAGATACCCCAGAAAACCGTTCAGGAACGACGGCAAGATAGGCCGCAAGGCACTATGCTACTCCGATTGCTACCGCTACTGCGACTGAGCCGACACCACTCATGCTACTGCTGCGTATATTACTACCCTCTGTGATAGTATTTGCTGTGGCTGTCACTACTCCTACCACTGCTGCTGCGACTTCCAATGCTACTGCTGATGTTCCCGCCGCTTCGAAAACCCCTCGCACGACTGCTGGTGATGCCGCTGATACGACCGCTGCCGATGCTGTTTTGAATTGCCCAAGAACGTGGCTAAACCCATCCAGCACGTTTGGCCACCTCAATGGGCAGGTGCTGATCGCCTCAGCATGCCCACAGGCGTCTCAATGCCTGGCAACCCTGCGAACGGACACCCTGAAGGCTCAGATCACGCAGTGTATGGGAAGGAGACGAGGAGGAAGAGAAGGAAAAGAAAGCATAGAAATATTGAAACGGGGGAAGTGGGAGAAGGAAGAAGAACAAGATCAGGGGGCCCCTTCAGGGGCAGAACAAGAGGAGGACGAGGGGGAGGAGGAAAAGGAGGATAGGGACCACCCGGAGGCAGAAGTGGCGGCTTCCCGCTGGAGCCCCAAGGGACACACGAAACTGACGACACTTGCGCGCCAGGCAGAGCCAGGAAGGCGTCCTGTTCGGTATGCCGGGGCCCGCGCTACGCTGGACCCCCCAGGGGCGCGAGGCACCAGCGGTGGCCGGAGGAAGCCGCGAGTACCCGCGGGAGCCGCGTGGTGCCGCTCTCCGCTGGGATCCCCAGGGGCAGAGGACACGGACGGCAGCTGCGCCACGGAACGCGCCCAGGGAGGGCGAGGTCCTGTTGGAGCTGCGCGGGGCCGCACTCCGCTGGGCCCATCAGGCGCGCGGGGGTGGTGCGCCCGCTCGCGCGTTCGGGGAGCGACGGGGGAGAGGAAGGGTGGAGATGACGAGCAGCAGACGCGGATAGAGACGGAAGGAGAGAGAGAGAGAGAGGGAAGAGGGAAAGGAGGGGGAGAGAGTCAGGAAGGAGAGAAAGCGAGAGAGAGAGAGAGAGAGGAGAGGGAGGAGGGAACGAGTCAGGAAAGAGAGGGGAGCTAGAGAGAGGGAGGAGAGCGAGAGAGTCGGGAAGGCGGCAGAGGGAGGCGAGCGAGCAGTGCGCCATGCAAAACGAGATTGCCCTACAAAAGACGTGGTAGGAGACGGGACGATCGCCCTGGTCGGGAGAGCTGCTGAGGGGCAAACTTCCTGAACGCGATGCGTCGCACGATCGTTACCGTTCCAGGCCATTACAAAATGAGACACGGAGGGCTTTCACTCCAGTCTGCTGGGAGGCACGCTAAATTGTTCGTGCAATGTGGCGCGCTGGTGGCGTTGAAAATAAAAGTGATCCCGCGGTCTGACGAGGTGTTCTCCAGGCCACGCCCCAGAAAACAGCCAAACAAGCTCAAATCTGCGATGCTGCTGATGAAACCCGCTGCAACGAACTATCTCTTCCTAGTGCAGCGAGCCAGAAAACACTCGTGACCGTCTCATCGGCCGAAGCAGCACTCGTGACCGTAACGCTGCTGAACAGCTGGCCCTCAAGGGATGCAGCGCCGACTCGTGCGACGACTGCACCGTGCATGCCCGTGCGAAGATCATTCCTCAGCTTGCCGTGGGCATCTGCCACTGGAGAGGTGAGTTCGACGGAGATCTGGCAGAGCTCTGCACCGCCCGAAGTCGTCAAGCAGATGGAGCCGCCAGTGAGCGACGCCTGCAGAATCAGTACTCGCGACATACCATGATAGAAATCTGGCCTGCGGTTGGCGCTGAAGAGGTTCACTGGTTCTGTGCACTAGCGCCGCAAAGCACGGGGCCATCTTGCGCTTGTGAAAAAAGCGCACCGGCGCCGCAACCCACCGCCGCGCCGTCGCTCGTCGGCAAGACCGTGTGGTAATTACGGTAATACGGCGGGGGCGGTGGATAAGGAAACCTTGGATAAGGACTCCAGAGTCTGAAAGCCCGCATAACCTCAACTGCGGGTCTGCAGTGGGCATCGCCGCTGCCCTCATCAGGTAAGGAATTGGTCTAGGGCGTTTCCTTTTCCAACCTCCTTCCTTTCCCTGCTCGGGAGGTTTACCTCCACCCCCCTCCTTGGGTCTGGAAGGGGGTGTCGAAGATGGCCCAAGATAGCTCCCTGAGGGTTTTAGACAGCCAAAGATGGCCTCCAAGATGGCCCAAGGTACTTCGAGATGGCTCAAGATAGCCTCCATCACGAAACCAAGAGGCCTGAAGTCGGCCCCAAGACGGTTTCAAGTGGCCTCAGAGCCCTCCAAGGATTCCCCCAAGAGGCCACAATGGGTTCAAAACCTGGGGACAATCAATGTGTTTTGCCTTTTCGCTTTTTCGCTTCTGATGGGCTCTTGAGGCGTCAAGATGGCCCCAAGATGGCCCAACATAGCCCCAAGAGGGGCCCGAGAGGGCCCCAAGACGGCCCCAAGAGCGCCCAAGAGCGCCCCAAGAGCGGTCCAAGAGGGCACAAAGACGGCATTTTTGAGCCTCCGAGGGGGCGATCAGAATTGACCCCCCCTCATTCTGAACAACGGGGGCCAAGACGGCCCCAAGAGGCCTCCCATACCCCCCAAAGAGCCCCAAGAGGGCTCCAAAGACCCTGCAATGGCCCTGCAGAGACCCAGCAATGACCCTGCAAACACCCTGCAGAAATCAATATCATTCCTCCCCTGCTTGGGAGGTTTACCCCCCCTCTCCCTGGGCGTGACTCACAGCAATGTCTAATATGGTCCAAGACGGCTCCAAGAGGGCCCTAGAAAGCCACAGATGGCCTCCTCCTCTTCTTTTTATGTTTTTCCTCCTCCAACTCCTCCGTCTCCTCTTCCTCCTCCTCCTCCTGCTCCTGCTCCTCCTCCTCCTCTTTCTCCTCCTCCCCCCAACATGGCTCCAGCAGCAGCACCACCACCAGCAGGAAAACCACAAGCAGTAGCACCAGCAGCAGCAGCACCAACAGCACCAGCAATAGCAGCAACAACATCAACAGCAGCACCACCAGCAGCAGCATCAGAAGCAACACCGGCAGCAGCACCAGCACGTGAGAAATTGCAAAACGCACGCGAGTTTTATATACAAATCAGTGCAAGGGCTAAGATCAAGGATGCCCATCGAGATGCGGCTCTAATCTGCGCGTCATTGGCGTCGGATCGTAGATACAGCAACCTGCGCCAGATACGCTTACCACAGGGAACGCCATGGCGCAGCTTGCACCGATTTCGGTCTCAAACTTCACTGCGCGGAGCTACGCTTCCGGGGCACGTTCCTCAACCAGCGCCCCCACCGTCACGTCCGGCTGCAGCCTGCGTGCGGCCCTGTGCTGCGGCCAGCGCCGGCATGCCGCCCCGGCCCCGAGGCGACGGCCGCGCCGCCGCGCGGCGCAGCGGCGGCATGCGCCAACACCACCGACGACGCCATGCGAATCTACAGAATCGACGATTCTGTTTCCTGGAACTGCGGGAAGTTGGCGCCCCGACGCCCCTCCTCTAGCCCAGACCCCCGACGTCATGATCTTTTCATTACGTCGACGCCTGGAGGTCTCGACCCCTTCCCCGGGACCGGCTTTGCATCCTGAGTCGTTTTTTCACGGCCCCGAGGGCCGGGAAGGGCCCCCAGAGGCCGAAAATAACCCAAAACCTCCCGTCGTGATTTTTTCCTTACCCGAGGGGGTCTGGGTCTAGAGGAGGGCCGATTGTGCCCCCGCGGCGATTCCAACCGCTCGTCCGCAGGGCTGCGCGGCACGCGGCGCCGCGCCGGCGGCGACCGTCGCCCGCGGGGGGCGGGCCCCGGCGCAGGCCGGTGGGCCTCCACGGCCGGGCCCCGCCCGCGCGGCGGAGCAGCAGCAGGAGGCCGCAGCAGCAGGGAAGCAGGTCGGGGCAGATCCTCCTCGGCCCTGCTCCCCCCTCCCTCCTCGCTCCTCCTCGCTCCTCCCCTCACGAGCCCTCCTTCCTGCTCTTCCGCCGCCCTCTGGACGCTCCTCCTCCTCCTCCTCCTCCTCCTCCTCCTTCCTCCTCCTTGCTCCTTCCGCCTCACTTCTTCTCCGACCATCTTCTTCTTCTTCTTCTTCTTCTTCTTCTTCTCGCGCTCCACTGTTCGACTTTTACGTCGGCGGCACTCGTGGGAAGCGCGGAGTGGCTATTTCCGCCACGCTGCAACCATGAAGAGCTTGCAACTGAAACATTTGAAAGTATCCCAGTCAAGGAGGCGGCCGTCCTTCTCTTCATCCTCCCCTTCTTGCTCCTGAGGGTCATGGGTGCAGTAGGAGGAGGCAAGAAGAAGGGAAGAGGGGCAGGGGCGAGCAGAAGGAGGACGAGCGTAGGATAGGACGAATTTGGGAGCATCATCGTCAAACCGACTCCTGTCCCCATGGGCGAGGCATGGGCCCCACTGGCCGAGCTACCCCCCCAAATGGGGATGTGGGCTGTTTCCCCCGGTTGCGAAGGGGAATCTCGCTAACTGGGGTGCTGAAATGGTGGGGTGGGGGTCTGGATGGGGATGGGGATGGTAGCAGAAGAAAAAACACATAAACATAAACTTTTGGCGCTCCGCGCGGATTCCTTGGATTCGCGCTGGACCCCCCGCCCTGGCGCGCCGAGCGCGCGAAGGGCGGCGCCAAGGGGCCCAGGCGCAGATCCAAGAAATCCGCTCGGAGCACCAAAAGTTTATGTTTATGTGGATGATTATTCTTCGAGATGGGGAAAGGGGGTCGGTGAAACGATGCTGAGACTGCGGCGGGCGCACATCCATTCGAGAAGGCGCTGGGGCGGCAGGTCTGAATTCGAAACAAATCTGGCGCGTGCGTCGCAAAACCTTTCCACAAACCACAGCACGGATCCTGGTCGTCGTCCTCCTCCTCACCTCACCGATTCAGGCAGATCTGCTTCAAAAAGACTGAAGTGCGGGCCTGCGTGATGTATGTAATGCATGGCTTGCCCCACTCCGGTTCGACGAGGGCGTTAATCTCCACGTCTGCCGGCTTGCTGGTATCCTGGGCTGACTTCGGTGAGGGCAAGCAACAACTGGTCGATGATACTGTGGTTTTGACGATGACGGCGATGAGCTGGTCCGTAACGCTGGCGATAGGAAAGGAGGTGAAGGGCGCGAACCCGTGCGAATTAAATCCATGTAGCCCAAACGCAAGTAAGGGAATCGGGCCTGAGATAATCATGACCGTGGCTAGAATGTCCGAAAGGGGCCCCCAAGAGGCACTCCGCGAGAGGCCCCAACACGGCCCCCAGGAGGCCTCAAACTGCCTCCCGGAGGCCCCCAAGAGGCCCCAAAACACGGCCCCCGAGCGGCGAGGCACCATGGGCCGGCGGAGCGAGCGGAGCGCTGAAACAGTCAGAGCCGTGGCCAGAGTGTCCGAGCTTTCGCCCGGCGATCGCGCACAGGGGCCGCCCCGTGGGCGGCGCTCGTGCGCTGGGGCGGCCGCACGAGATGCACTGCGCAAGATCTATATATGTTGCAAGCTTGCCCCCACAGAACTTACAGCACAGGTGCAGCTGACGCCATACAGCTTGCACATCGCGGATTGCACCACTAAGTACACTGCGCCGCGCAGTATACACCACGTAGCCTCGAAGATACAAGCATCGTAGCCTGCACCGTCCACGTGGGCGCCATGTTGCTCACCCCGCAACGCTTGCAACGCAGTGCCTGCACCAACCAGCTTACCCCGCATACCTTGCACCACGTAGCTTGCAACACGACCACATCGCTTGCACAACAGAGCTTACACATCCACATCACAATATCTTACTGCTTCGGGCTCACGCTGGCACAAGTTTGAGTCTTTCCGTGTGTCGGATCACGATGTTGGTGTTGCTCATTTTGGACCCTCCTGGGATGCTAACCGTCTTTGCCACGCCTGGGCGCATTTCGGAAACTGAGACGGATAGGATGAATGGCCAAGACTACGAAACGCATGCTGTGGAGACGTACCGGAACGAAGCGCTCGAATAGCAGCACGAGGAGGGATGAAGGACTGGCCACCATAGCAAGCAACAAATATTGACCAACAAGAGGGGGTGAGATGAGGAACAGACTGCGAATAACAAGTTGAGAGAGAAGGTGGCCGACGACGTGGAAAGCAGCGGCAAAAGAACACTGGCGAGCAGCAGCAAAATGAGCAGTCGCGGCGGCGACAGGATCGGCAGCGGAATGACGGGGGAAGGAGGTGGACGGATTCGAGAAGGAGCCGACGGAGAGAGATGTAAGGGAGCTACATCAGATTATTCTTTCTGCCCCAAAGCAAAGTAAGGCGCTGGGCTTGGAGTCTGCTCCGCTCCGGGTGGCGCAGAACCTGCTTGCCTAGAACGCGCTAAGATGGAAAATGCCAGATGCCCAAGGCACCTAGAACGCGGCAAGAATGCCTAGAACCGAAGACTGCAAAGGTGCACTGCAGTGCTACCTCATCCTAAAGGCCTGCAAAGGGGAAAACATACGTTACGCATTCCGTGGTACCACGGGGGGTCCCACTGGCGCCGGGCGGGTCTCGGGACTCTGTCGTGGCCTGAGCAGCCACGAGCTGCGTCAGCCTCTGCTGGGCTGTGCTTGTTGTTCCTACTTTCGTTACCAGGGGTTGGAAAGAAACAGCTGGATGGGGCTTGGATACTTAGGGGTGAGAAACATGATAACAAGACTGGTCAATGAAGAAAAGGGAAAGACATGAAGAGGACCATGCTGGAGAGGAATGGAGGAGCAGGGGGGAGGAGGAATGGAAGAGGGCGGAAGAGAGGGAGCAGGACAATGTTGGTGAGATGGAAGGACAGACGAGGAGGAGGAGGCTTCCTTTGTGAGGAAGGAGAACGAACATGTATGGATGAAGAGAAGACGGAGGGCACGGAGAAGGGAGCCATAGACAGGAACAGCAGCAGGAGGAACGAAGCGGGAGGCGGAGGAGGAGGTGAAGGAGAAAGTTCAGGATAATAGGTTGAAGGAGGGGCAGGAGGCGAGGAAGGCGAATGGGGGGAGGCACGCGGGGAGCATAATCATTATTATGAGGAAAGGGGACGGAGGAAGGGACCGGTGAGGGATGAACACGAGGAGGAGGAGGAGGCGAAAACAAGATGAGCACGAGGGATGAAGAGATGGAGAAGCGGGACAATTGGCGGGGGCTGGGCCTGGGGAAAGCGGAGCAGCATGAACGTGCCCCCGTGGTTGATGTCGAAGTGCTCGCCCTGAGAGAACATGGGTGGCAGGGGCAGGTGGCCTTGTCTGCTCTGCGACGGCACACGGCAAAGACGGACGACTAGGGGAGGAGAAATGCGAGAAGGATCCGGGGGAAGAGGCAGGAAAGGGGCAGGATGAGGAGGGGGAGGATGCTGACGCAGAAGGGGGGAGGAGGAGGGGGATGATGATGATGACGATGATGATGATAATGATGATGCTGATGCTACTGATGATGAGGTTGATGATGTTTATGGTGATGACGACGATGATGATAATGATGATGACGATGGTGATGATGATGAGGACGATGGTGATGATGATAATGAAGGTTACGATGATGATGATGATGATGATGATGATGATGATGATGATGATGATGATGATGATGATGATGGTGATGATGAGGTGGAGTGATGATGATGAGGAGGTAGGTTACACGAATGCTGCAGAGGGAGGGAGGGAGGGAGGAGAAGAAAGAGGAGGAGGAGGAGGCCGAGCAGTTCAAAGCCAAGACTCATCAACGATGCTGCGATGAACTTTCCCTCCAAATTCCCTCCCTGCCAAGATTCATTGTCACTGAAAGAGGTGCCCCGTTGGAGGACAACCGTGTACAAGAAATCCTGAACCTTGACAGAACACAAATCCTAGGACTTCAACGCCGCGAATCGCCATTACTGCCGCGTCGCTACGATTCTGAATCGCACCAAGAGGCCATTCCAGGGATTTCGAACACAGCGAGTCGAAGTAACTGTTGCGGCCCGACAATCTTAAATCGTCCCCAGATGCAATTTGTGTAACGTCAACCATAGGAAGCCTTGAAACTGTTGTTTGATCGTAAAGCGAATGTGCGCGGCACTACGGCGAGAACCACATTTTGAAAAGGTACCGCCATCCATCCGTGAAGCCCGTGCAAAGGCTTGGGACGCATGTCCGCGACGCCAAAACGACATCCACATTTTGAAAAAACACCAGGCCTCCATCCGTGAAGCCGTTGGGGATCTTGAAACGAATGCGCGCGGCGTTAAGCCGAAAGCCAACGTGCGCGTTTCACGGCATCAAGGGTGGCCTGGGCCAACACGCACACTACAAAACACACACACACACGTGTCGCACGACTGCACACGTTTGCACGAACATCCGAACTGTGATGCGCACGATCGTTCAACATGCCTGCCAAAACAGGGCGGGTACCTCCAGATGTCTCCAAACCCCTCAAAAAAGTTTAGAGACGTGCTGCGCGTGACTTGCTGCGGCCCCAGATCGTGTCTCAAACCCTCTAGATTTGCACAAGCTTCTCGCCGACTCGTGTCCCCGCTCTGCTTTTTTGCGCGCCCTGCCCTGCCCCCGCGGCACCCCGACCCCGCATCAGCCTGCACGACCCTCTGGCCCCGCACCAGGGTCGAATGTGCGCGGTGGTGATGCGAGAGCCTCATATTAAAAGCGGCCCGCCCACCATCCGTGAACCAGTTGCACCTTTTCAGCTTCGGGATCATAAGCGGTGAGGACGTCTCAAGCGAAACGACCGGCCCGCCCTAATTGCCAGCACGCCTCGGCGTGCGACAGGGAAGGCGTATATAAGGAAAGGGTATGGAGGAGGAGGAGGAGGAAAGGGAGGAGGAGGGGGAGGAGGAGAGGGGGGGGAGGAAAAGATGAGCAGCAAAAGAAGGCGGCAGACCCAGACAGCCGCCGCCGTGATGCTCTCATTCCTCCAACTACTCATCCTCCTCATCCTCCCTCCCTCCTCATCCTCGGCCTCCCTCCTCCTCACCCTCCTTCGCCTCCCTTCTCCTGCTCATCCTCCTGCTTCTCCTCCTCCTCCCTGCTCATCCTCCGACTCGCTCCTCATCCTCCTCCGCCTCCTCCTCCTCTTCTTCCTCCACGCTCCTCCTCGTCATCCTTCCGAATATTTTGGTTGGATTTCCAATGGCCTCTGGTTCAAGGTTTTAAGTGCCGAAGAGAAGCGTATATTCGTGACCGTCCTGTCTGATTCGCACGCGTGGGAGAGCGTAGCTTTGCCAGACACCGTCTTGTAGTCATACTTCATACTCCTACTATCTCCCCCCCGCCCCGCGGCTCAGGCGGCTGATGCCGCTGCGACGCCCCCCCCCCCCGGCGCCCTCTTTCTCAGGCCCCTTTCCGCGGGGGCGGCGCGCCATGGAAGTCGACGTTTCCCATGCGGCCGCAGGCGCACAAGCAGCCGGCGGCCGGCGGCGCCAGGAGCCGGGCGGGGAGGAGCAGGAGGACACGATGGAAGCGGATGCGAGCGCCCGGCTGGGATCCCAGCTTCGGGCAGCGATCTGGGCGGTCGATGAGCAAGGAGCATCGGCACGACTGGCCGCCTGCAGGTCTTGTGGCCTAGCTTTTGAGACAGGCGAATTGCGTTTGTGCACCTGGGGCAACCGCGCGCAATCACGCTGGATGTGCACTACCTGCCTGCAGGGCTGGCTGCCGCATGGCGCGGAGCTCCAGCCTCATGGGAGAGCCGATGCTTTGAGCGCCGAGGCGGCGCGAGCGCGGACGGCAACGCGCGAGGCTTCTGGCGGAGCAGGAGCCGCCGCTGGAAGGGCGCCGCCGGCGCAGCAGCAGCAGCAGCAGCAGCAGCAGCAGCAGCAGCAGCAGCAGCAACACCATCCCATGTAGCATCCAGCTTGGGACGACAACGAGCTATACCCGGCCAGGACTGGTGGGCAGCCCTGCCATGGGATGACTTGTTAACCACAGGGACCGCTACGTGTTTGTAGATCCCAGGCAGACTACGCGGCGCCGTCCTCCAGGTGCGCCGGAAGTCTTCGGAAGTCCTTCGGCGCGCTCGGGAACGCGGGGAGGCGAAGGACGCGTGGAAGCTGTTCTTGGTGCTGGACCTCCTCCTTCTCAGCGCCAGCGACGAGGCCGCGACGTGCGCAGAGCTGCTTGAGGAGCGCCTCGGGCGGTTCTGGGGGGCCCAGTGGGACGCGCTCTGGACGTCCGTCCGTCACGGGCGGAAGATCCCAGTGGCGGCCGACAAGAACAGCGACGAGCAATGGGCGACGCGGGCACGCACTTTGGCAGCAGCTGGAGAAGAAGGCCTGGCGTTGCGAGCCACGGCCAGCCGCAGACTGGCCCCGCGCACTCCAGACACCCTGAACAAAAGCAAGGCGTGTTTCCGCGAGACTGCTCAGCCCGCGCCGTCGTTGGAAGGCATCCCGCGGCCTCCACCCGAGATCCTCGAAAGCGTCCGGAAGGAGACAGTGAAACTGCTGCGGAGGCAGCCCCGCCTCTCGGCGCCAGAGCTGCTAGGCCGCCGCTTGGAGCACCTCGGAGACGCGAAGCGGTGCGCCGAGACGCTGGGATGGCTCTCTGAAGCAATATCGTGGACCGCCTTCGGTATGCTGCCGGGCGAGGCCCGGGCTGTTCTCCGCGCTGGGGAGGTCACGGCGCTCTGCAAGGAAGGCGACGGCGTGCGGCCGCGCATCGCGGGATCCACGGTGCACCGCCCGGGCCTGCGAGCACTGGCGCGGGTCAGAAAGGAGCATCTTCGGGCGCCAGCTGGCGACAGGCAGCACGGGGTCGGGAGGCCAGGCGGCACCGAACTCTTGTTGCGGAAGCTGGAGGCCCAGGCGGAGCCAGGCCCGCGGCAGTCTTCCTGAAGCTGGACCTGGAGGCCGCCTTCCCCTCCCTAGAACGGGCGCCTGCCCTGGCGGCCACGGCGGAGCGAGACGAGGTGGCCGCGGCAGCTCTCTTAGCGCGGTACGGACAGCCAGCGAAACACCTCTGGCGCGACGCGGGGGGTCGTTTCCACCCGCTTCAAAGCGAGAAGGGATTCGACCAGGGGGGCCCCTTGTCGCCCGCTGCGTTCTCCGTGGCGCAGGGGGTTGCCCTGGACAGGTTCTACGAGAAGCTGCTCCGCTGCGAAGACTCCTACCTGGTGGTGGAGGCCGCGCTGGCTGTTCTCGCGTTGCAAGCCTTGCAGCAAGCTCTCCAGCCCCTCCGGTTGCGGCTGAACCCCGCGAAGACAGCTGCTTGGTCCCCAGCAGGGCGGGCCGTGCTCACGGGAGAGCTCCAAGCGTGCTGGGTGCCCCAGCTTGCCCGCCCTCGGCAAGCACCTGCGACCGCCGGGCGAGGCCGACAGCAGCGCGCCGGCAGCCCTTGGGAAGCCAGCGAACAGCCTCGCCGAAGCTGAGGGGAAGCTTCAGACGCTTTACCAAGAGCTTCAGAAGCTGCACGTGGCCGGGCTCGAAAAGCACGCGACGGCAGCCCTCTTCCGCGCCTGCGCAGGCCTGGCAAGCAAGCACTCCTTGCGAGTGGAGCTAGCGACGGGCGCCGCAACGGAACAATGCGACGACCTACTCGGGACCTGCTGGGGCGGAACCTGCTGGTGCGGAACCTGCTGGGGCGGGGCTGTTGGCGGGACCTGCTGGGGCGGGGCCTGCTGAGGCGGGACCTCAGCGACTCAGCCAAGGAGCCGCTGGGCCTCCCAGCCCGCTTTGGGGGCCTGGGCGCGCAGCTGGCTAGCACGCGCCGACGCGCGGCTTTCCTGGCTTCCTGGGCGCTGGCGGCGGAGGAGGTCACGGAGGACCAGGGCAGCCGGACGCTGGCACACTGTCTGGAACGGCTGCCGCGGGCGGCCCAGCAGCTCGCCCTTGCGCGGCGCGGGCTGCAAGAGCAAGGGCTGGAGCTCGCCGCGGGCGGGGGCCTGGCGACTGCGACGCAGGCGCCTCTGAAGCAAGGCCTAGCTACGGAGAAGGTGCAAAGAAACCAGCACGTAGCTCTGCTGCGACGCTTGCATCTTCCCGGACAGGCCGAACTTCGGGGCGCGGCCGGCAGCGGCAGCGGCGCCTACCTGACCTACTCAGAGGACGAACTCTGCGCGCTGGAGGACGCCCACTGGGAGACCAGCGCCAGGCGGTGGCTGCAGCTCCCGCGCGCGGAGCTCAGCCAGCTGGAGCTCGCGACCGCAGGGGCCGCCTGCTGCTTGCGCGGCGCCGACGGGGCTGGCTGCGCTGGGACTCTGAACGAGCGCGGCTACAACGCCTTGACCGGCCAGCGGGGCGGGGGGGTGCTGCCGCGCCACGGCGGACTCAACAGGAGGGTCGCTGAGCTCCTCCACCGCTGGCGCGGCGAGCGGCCCCTCCTCGAGCAGAGGGCGCCGACTTGGGACCGCCAGCGCCCAAACGGTCAGGTCGAGCGCGCCATCCTGGATTTGGAATACCAAGAAGACGACGTGGCCCGGTGGCTGGACGCATCTGTTCGCCACCCCGCAGCGGGCACGCAGGCCGAGCTGCGCGTGGCTGCGCGCCGGGACGGCGAGGCCACCAGGCGCGGCGAGCGGGAGAAGCACGCGCGCTACCCGGGCGCCCGACTCACGCCCTTCGTCCTCGAGGCGGGGGGGCGGCTCGGCGCCGAGGCCCGCCTCTGGCTGCTCGGGCAGGTGCGACGCCTGCCGAGGACCTGCAGCCGCGGGAGCTGGCACGGGCCTGCAAGGTCCTGAGCTGCGGCCTTCAAGCTGCTACGGCGCGCCAGCTCCGCAAGGCGACCAGCCTGCGCTAGGCGGCGCGCCAGGCGCCGGCGACGCCGGCCAGACGACGCCGCTCAGCGGACCGCAGAGCAAGGGGCGCCGCCCGGCCACGCGCCCTGCCGCCGCGACACCCGCAGGACGCAGCCCGCCCGCGCTGAAGCTGGACACCTCTGAGGCGGCACTGGCGGGGCTGCCAGCTGGCACGACAGGCGACGAAGGCCAGGCTGCTGCCCGGCGGCGCAGCTGGCTGCACGACGGGACGCCGCGGCGCGGGCGCGGGCACCCTTGCCTGCGCCGGCCGCGGGCAAGGGTAGGACGGCGACGGCGGCGACGCGGAACCCGAGCCGCAGAGGGGCGCAGGTCGTCGCGGTCGCCACGGAGCTCCCGGGTATGCTGTCTAGAGGCCCCGGCTGGCAGACCCCCCCACCCCCCTTGGGAGTTGCTGCCGTCTTAAACAGTCAGCCACCCCCGGGGGTGCCGCCCCTTTTGGCTGGGCGGTCCGCCGCGCTTCCTCTCCTTCCTTTGCGCTCCTCCTCATCATCCTTCCAACTATTTGGATTGGATTTCCAGTGGCCTCCGGTTCAAGGTTTTAAGTGCCGACGATAAGCGTATTCGTGACCGTCCTGTCTTATTCGCACGTGTGGGAAAGCGTAGCTTTGTCAGACACCGCTGTGTAGTCATAGTTCACACTCCTACTATCTCCCCCCGCCCCGCTATCCTCGGAACACGGTCCCAGACTGGGGGGACAACAAGGTACCGATAACGCTACTCCACGGACATCTCCCCGTGTGCGATCTGACCAAGATTTCGAGGCCGATCGAGCCGTGGCGACAAGGGCCTTTCGGGAGACCAGCAAAGATGAAAACGAGGGAAGGGTAGCAGTATCGGAATCGATTCCTCCTCGAATCTCGGTCCTCGGACCACGATCCTCCATGACGACGGCGGCGACGACGACGAAGATGACGACGACAAAGACCACGACTACGACGATCGTGAAGGCTTGAGGGCAGCGGCTGCCCCGCCGCGAGGTTCACCAAGTGCGGGTCGCCCTTCGCGCCAACGGTCGGCGCCGGAGTCGAGAACGCCGGGTATCGCTCGAGCGGGGCGCACCTGTCTCGGGGGCTGCCAGCAAGGTGCCTCTTGCCGCAGGTGCCCCCAGCTCTTCGCGCCGCGCGGCTCCTCCTCCTCCTCCTCCTCCTCCTCCTCCTCCTCCTCCTCCTCCTCCTCCTCCCTGGGCCTCGTGATGGGTGCTCTGGAGGCAGTCGGGGCCTCCCTGGAAATCTTGGGGGTACCTGGGGCCAGGGGCACTTCAAGCAACCCCCCGGCTGTTATCTCTGGGGGTTGCTTGAACTTCACCTGACTCGGCCTCGACCGCTGTACGAATCAAAAGGTCGCCAGGCAGAGCAGGGGCACTACACGAACTGACCTGCGATGGGCCAACGCATGCGATTCGCAGTGGCCTGAAAGAGGAACGAGCGTGCTGCATGCGTGAAGAAATGGAGCTCGAACGGGGTGCACCTGAAGAGGCCTCCCTGATAGGGTCCGGGCACATGGGGTCGGAGGATCGCGCCGCATCGCCGACACATCGGCGATGCGTCGGTGACGCTTCGGAAACGATGGCGATGCATCGGCGACGTCGACGTGGAGAATATCGCGCTCCACATCGAGCCGCATCAGCGATGCATCGGCGATGCGACGCGATCCACCAACACCATCTAGTTACTCTGACCCCCATCTGAGAGGCCTAGAGCCTGCTGCCACGAGCGAAGTGGTCCCCCCAAATATTCAGCGGCACTTGTAACCAAAATCTGAAACGATCTGACTTTCTCCACCGGGGGTTTCTCTTAGATATCGGCCCTGGGGCTGGCGTGTCTGTTCGGGTCCCGGGCCCTCGGACGGAAAGCTGTAACCAGGGAAGCGGTCGGGACCTCTGGGACTGCGCATTGGAACGAGCACGTCGCCAGATGTCTGGGAACGGTGTGGCGACAAGGGGGCGGCCCTCGAAGGAGCCTGCGAAGGCAAGGGGGCTTCTTGGAGGCACTCCTGGCTTCCAAGAGGGCTGAGTGGAAGCCTCCAGCCCCTTCTAAGAAGACCACTGCCTGCTCAGGAGCACCCCCCCGCCATCTTCCTAGACCCACGACGCCATCACTTGTTTTCCATGCGTCGACCCCCAGAGGTCTCGACACACTCCCCAGGACAACTGTCTCAGTCTGCGCCGTTTTCTGGCGGTCCCGTGGCCCGGCGAAGGCCCCCAGACGCAGAGAATAGCTCCCCCCCGCCCGTCGCGCTGGCCCGAGGGGGTCTGGGTGAGAATTAGGTCGGGTAGGGTATGTCCCCCTACAGGCGGATTTTGGACGAACTATGAAAAACAGGCACAGCAAGATTCACACATGGTCAAACATACTGGAACAAATCCCATACCATTGTTCCAGTATTTGGGGATACCCCTCCGGTAGGAGGATACGCCCGACTTCAGGTCAGAAGTCCGCTCCCCTCGCGCCGCAAGCTCGAGGAGCTCGCGGGCGAGAAGGGCAGGGCGGCCCCGGCCGCCCCGCCGCGGCCCCGAGCAGCACCGGGGGCGGCCCCGTGCGGATGCCCCGCGCAGATCGCGCGCGGGGCACCCCGCACCCGACGAGGCCGCCATCAGGTGAGCAGGGGCCGACCGCCCTGGCCCCTGGCATTCCCAGAGGCCCACCACTCGACATGTGCTTAGAACCCACAGGTGTTCCAAGAACGAAAACCGTGCTCTCAGAAGCCCGATGTGCGCTGACACAAGACGGTCTCGGGCCGAAATGTGACATAAGACAGTTTCGCGCAGGCCACAGAAGGCTCTCAGAAACACTCCCTGGTGGGCCTGTAGGCGAGCCAGGACGCTTCGCCACCGCTTGAACCAGTTGGGAGGCCGAGTTTTGCTTCGGCCAGCTTCCGCCTGCGGCAACGCCCTCGCTTTGCTTCCACCGCCGTCCGCCGCCCGCCGGCCGCGCAAGGGGTGCCAGCCCCCTCGACCCTCGCAAGCGAGCCCCCTCTCTCGGGACGCCGCCTGCATCGCCGCGCCGCCTGCCCTCGACGCGCCCAAGTGGACGACGCCGACACCCCCGGCAAACCCACGGCAAGCCCTGTGGCCCGCACCCCGAGCAGACGACGCCGCCGCGCGGCAAGCCCCGCGGCAAGCCCCCACCGCGCCCCGGGGCGGCAGCTCGCCCCGGACCGCCGCGGCGCCCCCCCCGAGACGGAAGGGAGCCGCGCGGCGGAGCACACGGCGCGGCGGCGTGTGCTCGCGCACCGGTGTCCGGACCGCAGCGGGCATGGGTGCTTTGCTCGCGACCGTCGCCAGGATTATGTCGGGCGTGTCCCCCTACAGGGGGATCTTCGACAAAAAATAAAAAATACACCAAGAATGCACCAAAAAAGTCAAAAAATACTAACAAAATAGTCCCCAGACTACTTGTGGATTATTGTTTGATTGTTTTGGGGGTATTTTTTAATTTTCGTCGAAAGTCCCCCTGTAGGGGGACAGGACCGACTAAACGCCAGGAGCGACAAGGGTCCCCGTCCTGATTTTTTCAAGACGGCGTCCCTGGAAGTCCCGACTCCCGAGCCTTTCCAAAGGACCGTTTTTTCGTCGTTAGTCGTTTTTTCACAATCCCGATGCCCGGCGAGGGCCCCCCAGGGCCGAACAAAAACTCAAAACATCCCGTCCGAATTTGCACGAAGCGGCGATCATGTCTGGGTCAACGATCGAATGAGCGAGGATCGAGGCTTGAGCACCTGTGCTCTTGATCGTTCCTGGGCCGCTGCTCAGTTCGCCTGGAGCCTCTGAAGAGAACGGACCCCAGCGAAGAGGTCCTGGGGCTGATTCTGTCAGGGAGAGCAGAGAAGTCAGGGGGCCGATATTTCTCCCGATGTTTTGACACAGCTGAAAATGGAACCTGCTGCTCATGTTCGGCCTCTGGGGGTGATTCCTAAGACCCCGGGTTACAACAAAAAACGGCGCGGGCATGCGTGCGCGCGACGGAGGGAACCTGCTCGCACCAAGGCTGCCCTTCTTGACTCGGAGGTACAGGGCCCGCTAACGGCCAGCCACCATGATCTATCGGGGATCTTCTAGCTGACCCGGGTCAATCCAGACCCGGATCAGCCAGGCCTTGTATAAACCTGCAAGATCCTGCAAGATTCTGCACCCAAACCCGGGTCAATGCAAAGGATCATGGAGGATGCTGCAGGAGCCTGCACCCACAATCGGGTCAATGCGACCCTGGCCCTGCAAGATCCTGCAAGATGGGGCGCTCTGGGTGACCCCGTCTGCATTGACCCCCGTTTCTTGAGCCCCGAATCTAGGGGAGAAAGGACACGGACCCAGGGGCAAGAGGACGAGGAAGGGGAAGGCCCGACGCCCTGATCCCGTTCCAGGCGGACCCCTGGACGCATCGGCGCCTTCACCCGGACCGTTTCTTCATCCCGAGCCCCTTGCCAACAACCCAGGGCGGTCTCAACACGTGAACCCTAGGGTTAGGTCGGGCATGTCCTCCTACTGGCAGCTTTCGGAAGAAACATAAAAAATGCCCCAACAACAGTCCGATCATACTCCCGCTGTTCTGGGCCCTGTTGGCAGCCCCGGACGGTGCCAACCGAGACCGCCCAGCACTAACTCCAGGGGCTGCCTGCGCGCAGCCCCGGTACATCGTCGAACAATCGTCCGCAGACTATTTCCTAACTATTTTTGCTTGAACACAGTGGAGGCCAGTCCACAAGAAACCTTCCACAAAGAAATCCGACCCCGAGACCCCAGGACGTCCACTAATCTTTGGCGCGGGAGCGTCACGCTCTCGAGAGCAAAACCGCCGAAACCCAAGAGAAACCCACTGCAATCTGGAGGCAAGCAGGTTGTCTCTTGACATGGGCCCCTCCTCCTCCTCCTCCTCCTCCTCCTCCTCCTCCTCCCTCCTCCTCCTCCTCCTCCTCCTCCTCCCTGCACATCCTACTCCTCGTCATGCTCCTCCTCCTCCTCCTCAACTTTGTACTTTGCGTCCCCCCCGGGTATTTTTGAAGCTTCCTCCTGCAAAGGGGCGTGCCGGACTCGGCCCTACAGGGCGGGGAGAGCGCCCACGGGGCGCCGCCGGGCGGGGCGGCGCAAGAGGGCGTGTGCAGGCCGCCCCGAGCTACCTTTCAGGTCGGGCACGTCCTCCTACAAGCGGCTTTGGGGCAGAATCCACTTTTCTGATCCGCGGGTCGAGAGCGCACCTCGTCCGGTCGAGGCTAAGCGGGCCGCGCACAGCTTTCATTGGCAAAGGAGGAGCAAGGGGAGAGATGGGGCAGAATACACATACATAGAGAGCGAGAGAGAGATGTCAGCAAAATTTCAAACAGGGTCGAACAATAATCAAACAATCGTGCCCAGACTGTGTTTGGATTATGTTTGCATCTTCCTCCTGTGGGGGGGCAGGCCCGACCTAAACCTACCGGAGGCGGCTGTCTGCGAGCAAGATCCGACCGAAAAGCGTCACCAGACTGGGGCGAGAAAGCGCCTGCGTCGAGAGCCCAAACACGATCGCGTCGTACAAAAAAAACAGGACGGGAAGTGTTTGGCTGTCTTCGGCCTCCGGGGGGCCGTCGCGGGGCCTCGGGAGCGTCAGAAGAAGACGCAGGATGAGACACCGGTCCTGAAAAAGTCAGGGCGTCGCATGTCTGGGGAGGGGGGGGGGGGGGACGAGGTCGACGAAGAAGCGCCTGCCGTTGGGCGCAGCTGGGTCCGTCAGGTCGCACTTGGTCGTGGGGTCGCACGCCTCGGCGCCGCACCCGCACTGCTTGACCTGCGCGGGGCCCTCCGGCGGAGCGCTCGCGCTGCCGCCTCCTTCCTCTGCGAGGCGGGCGCGCCTATCCTCGGAGGGAGGGCGAGGTAAGGATGCCGTGCCTCCCAGAAGAGCCTCGGCGCCTGGGCTCGATGCGCCTCCAGAGTCTGGTCAGAGCGCACCCTGGGGGAGGTCCGGGGGGGGGGGGGGGGGGGGCGCATCGGTACGTTCTGGTTCCCCCATATGCGTGCACACCGCCTGGGGGATCGCCCCTCGGGGGCCTCCACGGCGGGTTTGGATGCACTTTGGCCCGGGGGGGGGCCCAACGAACAGGCACCACCTCCACTCGCCGAGGCCCGCAAGATCGTTTCCCCAGGCGAATGGCTACGGGCTCATCTTTTCCCCCGATTCTCACACTCCCCGTCCTCCTCACAGTATGAGCCTCACTTTGCATCCCCCACTCGTCTTTGTCAGGCTCCACATCTGCGTCGTCGTTCCTCATCCCCGTCCTCGGCCTCGCCCGCCTCACGACCCAGGAGGGCGATGAGAGAATGGAACCAACGTGCAAAGAACGAGGAAAGCGACGAAATACACGAGAAGGGGAGGCCAGTGAACACTCTGGCACATGACTCACTTTTTTTTGGTCACCACCAGGAGCCTGAATGCCGCACTGCGAGCTGCGGTACTGGTGGCTCAAATCGGTCCCGTCTCTAATGGTGCACTCGATACGGACGCTACCTCAGCTAGCGATGACCGGTCAACATCGATCGCTTGGAAATCCTCCTCCGCATCCTCTACGCCAGGCACCTATAGATATACACATATACAGTGACACCCTCCGACGAATCTTGCATGTACCTTGAGGGCGGCGGTGTGTAGAGTCGCTGGCTCTCAGGGGTGAATTATACACCGGCTTCCTCCACTGAGGCCGAGGAAACATCCATTGGATGATGTGTGCGCGTATATGTTTGTGGCGGATCCTCCTCCTCCATCATCTTCTGGTCAGATTTAAAGCTCGATTCACGACCCAACAGGACCTTGTCGTCCTCGCAGCTCGGAGAGAGGTCTGGGGATCCTTGGCGGAAAGCTTAGCGCCTCTGTTGAGATCCCCTGCATGAGCTTGGTCACCAAGGTCCTTCCTTACTCGACGCGAGCTTGCGATTGGTGTATCATGTCGACTGCCATTCAAAATAGTTGCACAATGGCACTATCATGAGAAATGCACCGACCATCTCAGTCGGGCAACTGCGTTGGAGGAATCCACGTGCGCACACCAATGCACTTTCCAAGCGAGACCATAACCTCGGAATGTGACGCAGCAGGCTAATAATTCATCGACGCATTCCACGCACGCGTTGCAATGTGCACCCGTGCTTTGAATGTCGTGTACGCAACGAGAGGCGAGCTAACACTGGGCAACAGGGATTGCTCACATGTGTGCGCATGCGTAGAAGATGCCGCCGCGTCGTTAAAGCATAATGTTGCCCTAGGCCAAGCAACGCACCCTGCAACGTGCGACATGCAACCAACCGTCTCCCCCTGAACACGACTCTGAATAATCTAACGCACAGCCCACTCTACCGTAAGAACGGTGCATCCATACCATCCGAAAACACGCTTCATAACACGGGCGACAAATCAAGAAAGTGTGGACCGCTCTCATCATCAAGATCGTTAGCTCTCCAGCACCCAGATCTGCTGATGCAATCTGGGAATATCGTACTACACTCTTGTATCAGATAGCGTTGTGGAGACGATCGTCCGTGCTATTGAGTGCGTCGTCGTCCTCCTCCCCATCATCTGAGGCCATGGCTGTACTTCAAATACGAATACTGGAGCGGATTCCCGATAGTGATCTCGGGCGGGAGAAGATTCGCCGGCTTATGCCATGACAGGAAGAGAAGAACACAACAATGACGACTGCGAGAGGTATCAAAAACCGTTCAGGCAGAAACTAACTCGACAGACCAATTCGGACAAACCACGCACGCCGCGAAGTATGCGCAAACCTGGCATGTTGGCGCCTTCCCACCTTCACTGCGCCAAGTCTGCGCAGGCTGACACCACGGAGCCACCCAACCTTCTCCCCTCAGTCGGTGGCGAGCGAGGGGGGGAGTGAGAAGGCGAAGGCCTTCCCAGAGGGCTCGGAAGTCCCCCGGCCTTCTGAGAAGTTTTTCAGAAGCCTTCCCCGCAGACAAACAACTTCTCAGAAAGGGCGAGGGCTTCTGAGAAACCCCGCCGCCTTCTGAGAAGGCCTTCTCCGTCTCACTTCCCCCCCACTCGCTCGCCTTAGTTCGGGCGTGTCCCCCTGCGGGTGAATTTTGAACGAAAAATTAAAGATACCCCGAAAATGCCCCAAAATAATCAAAACAACATAGAAAATTCGTCCCCTGACTATTGTTTGTTTTGCTATTTTTGCATGTTCCTCCTGTGGAGGGACAGGCCCGACCTAACGCTCGCCGCCGACTCCTCTGGCCCGGAGCGAGACGAGGGGAGCACAGCCCCTCAGCTTCTTTTGCCTGCCGTGCCCCTGAGCAGGCAGCCGCCGGGACCGACAACAGGAAGCCTTGCTGCAAGATCTGAAGATTCGGTCGGGCATGTCCCCCTACAGGCGGATTGTGGGCGAAACACTACGCGTCGTTCATTTCAAATCGTGCTCGTTTCTAATTGTGCTCGTTTCTCTTTGTTCCTGGCCCCCTAGTGGCCAGGAAGAGGCCCAGGATAGAAGAATTAGAAATGAAAGGATCTTGGACCCCAACAAAAACCAACGAACTCGAATAGTTATAAATGATCTATGTAAAGAATAATCGAAAAATGTTCAACAATAATGAAAATATTACTGAAGCCGCCATCAGACTACTTCTTGACTACTTCTGAAGATCATTCCTCCTGTAGAGGGGCGTGCCCAACTTAATTCTCGGGGCACGCTCTCCGTCGGCCTGGGACTTCCTACGGTGCCGTACAGGGCTTCTGTGGGCCTCCAGGGCCATGGGGGGATCCCCCATGGAATCCGATGGATTTCGCAAGGAATCCCTAAGGAATCCTATAGATGTCCTAAGGGTTCGTATATATGTACTAAAGAATTGTTATGGATTTCCGAATGAATCCATTTTGGATCGCCTAAGTAATCTTATGGATGTCCTAAGGGATCCGATGGATTTACGAAGGAATCGTAAACTTCCGTGCGCCTGCTGCATCGTCTTCAGGGGGGATCGCAGGCTGGCAGGGGCTGCTCCCTGCGCAGCAAGGCCAGCACCACGCCGAACGTCAAGAAGAGAAGCTTGGCCAAGGCAAAACACAATCATCGTGCCACCATAATGGGGGACGAAGGATGACATACCCATAAAAAGTCAGAGGTCCGCGCGGATTTCTCGGATCGGCGCTCGACCCCCCCCCCCTGGCGCGCGGAACCCGCCAGGGGCGGCGCCGGAGGCGCCGCCGGGGGGCTCCAGCTCCGATCCGAGAAATCCGCACGGACCTCCGAATTCTTATGTTTGTGCCACTGTTTGTTCCCCGACAGCTCGGCCAAGGCAAAACACAGTCCTCGTGCTACCACACGCCACGCAAAGGCCTCTCTGGCCACGACGGCCCTCGGCGGCGAAGCGGCGCCCCGACAGAAAGGTCTGAGCGGCCTGGCTCCACGGCGAGCCTCTGCCGCGGAGGGCCCTTGACTGACTGCATATTGGGGCGAGCGCAGGGAGCACGGCGGCACGGGTGCCGCTAGGTGGAGGCGGAGGAGGCGGAGCAGGAGGAGGAGGCTGAGGCTTCAAGCTACCAAATCTAACCACGAGCTGCCAGCTTCAAAACAAGCTTCTGCGAGTGGCCGGTCGCCGCATGGGCGCCCGAGGAGCGATTTTCCTGATACGCGACAATTACGTGCGTTATGGGAGGGGGAGGGGGGGTCCAGAAGGAGGCATAGCGTAGCGCCTCCCCCCCGCCCCCGACTGGGGTGCCAGACGCACTGTGGCAGTGCCAGGGACGCACTGAGAGGGGCACCATAACGCGCGTGATGGCCCAGAGGTTATTAACAAAAAACAAAAAACACTCTCTTGGCCCGAGGTGACTGTATTGGGGCATGGAGACAACTGCCACGGGTGCCGCTCTGCGGACGGAGAGTGCAGGCTGCGAGGCCGAGGCGCCCGCTGCGCGGCGGAGGGCCGCGGAAGAGGGAGCCCATTGACGGCGACCGGCCGCTCGCAGGATCTTGTTTTGGAGCTGGCAGCTCGTGGTCACATAGGTGGCGACCTCCTCCTCCTCCTCCTCCTCCTGCTCTTCCTCCTCCTGCTCCTCCTCCTCTTCCTCCTCCTCTTCCTCCTCCTCTTCCTCCTGCTGCTGCTGCTCCTCCTCCTCCTCGTCCTCCTCGCAGGCTCCTTTTCTTCCTCCTCCTCCTCCGCCTCCTCCTCCTTCTCCTCCTCCTATGCTCAACATCCACCTCCTTCCTCTCCTCCTAAGATCCTCCTCCTCCCCATTCCTCCTCCTCCTCCTCCTTCTCCCCTTCTCCGGTTCCTCCTGCAGCTCCTCCTCCTGCTGCTCCTCCTCCTCCTCCTGATGCTGCTGCTCCTCCCCCACCTCCTCCTCCTCCTCCACCTCCTCATCCTCCTCCACCTCCTCCTCCTCCTCTTCCCCCCTCCTTCTCCTCCTCTCCTCCTCCTCCTCCTCCTCCTCCGCCCCCATCCGCCTCCTCCTCCTCCTCCTCCTCCTCCTTTTCCTCCTTTTCCTCCTCCTCCTCCTCCTCCTCCTCCTCCTCCTCCTCCTCTCCTCCTCCCCCCTTCTTCTCCTCCTCCTGCAGCTCCTCCTCCTGTTGCTCCTCCTCCTCCTGAGATCCTTCTCCTCCCAATTCCTCATCCTCCTCCTTCTCCCTCCTCCTCCTCATCCTCCTTCCGTCCTCTCCCTCCTCCCCTCCTCCTCCTCTCCTCCTCCTCCTCCTCCTCCTCCTCCCTCCTCCTCCTCCTCCTCTCCTCCTCCTCTCCTCCTTCTCCTTCTCCTCCTCCTCCCTCTCCTCCTCCTCCTCTTCCTCCTCCTCCTCTCCTCCTCCTCCTCTCCTCCTCCTCCTCCTTTCCCTCCTCCTTCTCCTTTCCTCCTCCTCCTCCTCCTCCTCCTCCTCCTCCTCCTCCTCCTCCTCCTCCTCCTCCTCCTCACCCGCTTCACCCTCCCCCCTCCAACCGTCGATCCTCCTGAACCGATGGGAGTCGGGGGCTTCGTGGGCCCTGGAAACGATAAGGCCGTTGTTCCCTGTTTCCGTCGCCGTTTCTTTGCCAGCTCTGTCGCCGTTTTTTGCGGTCTCTGGTTGTGGTTCCGATCCCGAAGCCGTTTTGTTGCGGTTTCCAATCGCCGTTATTCTTACCGCTTCCAGCTTCAAGGAACAATTGTTCGAAAACGGTGAAAAGGCGGCCCTGCCGTTTCCAGGGCCCACTCATGGCGGGGGGAGGTCCAGATTTCCCCACGTGCTCGACAAATTCCGGACCCTACACTCGCCGCGCATCGACCTCCCTCCATCGTGCATCGGCGAAGGTAGGGTTCGGGTTCTGCTGTCGATCAGGCTTGCATCACTAGCGGACCTGCGTGAAGCTCCGCGGATGACTTCTTTGGAGCTTCGACCAGCTCCGCTACGGATGCAACTGGCAGCGCGAATCACCACGAACGAATCACCATGCACTTTGGCGGTGCGGGGAGAATGAGTCGAGGCAACTTGCTTTTCTCAACGCGTTCGCTTCGGCCAATCCAACCCTCCTCACAAGCGCAATCGAGCCTAAGTACCAATGACGGAAAATTGAAATGTCAAGCAAGCGGCAAAGAAGGGCACGCCTGAAAATGCTCTGCCTGACACTGCCATCACAACGTATATGCTCGAATCCGCAACCGTGGCCCTGGCACGCTGACGCGAGCAAGAGTGTCTCTGGTCTGTCCCGCGGGGTTTATGCTGGTTTTTGAACACCTCCACCCTGTTGGCGCGGCATGCCATCCAAGACCGCTAACCAAACTACCCGTTTCCTTCTGGCGCTTGCATCGGACCCCAAACAACTGGGAAACGATCACCGCGACTCAGTGAAGCCCCAAAGCGGCACCAAGACCCTTCTGAGTTGACGGCGCCTGACGAGATCGCAAGCGGCCCCAATTAGGCGCTCAGACATCTTCAAGACACCCTGGAGAAAACGTAACGAAACGCAGTGCGTGATGTTCCCGCTGTCGCTGAGCAGGCTGCATGGTACGAAGACGTACCCCCACACTGCCCCCAAGGTGATACCCACGAACAGGCCTCCGGAGGCCCTGATGAAGCCCTGCGGCAAGCCAAACTTCGACAGCGCCTGCGTCCAGACATCCCACAAACCCTGCAAGGGTGCTGTCGGAGCTCCCCCTGCTAAGCGGGGAGCCACCACATCATTCTCGGGGCATCCGAGAAGAGGACGCGAGGACACATCATGTCAATTGCTGAGGCTGGCGGGGTTTGCCGCAGGCAGCTGGGTACGCGCAGGCCTTCTCTGAAGAGCTGCCTCTGCGCAGTCTAACCTGCCAAATAGCATTGCGCAACCGCCGCGGCTGGATTCGGATGTGCTCAGAGGGGCCCCCATCGCACAATACGCATTGTCATCCAGCATGCCTTGCGCTCTGTAATGCGAATGTCCCGTACTTGCCGATTAACCACAGTCTGAAGAATTGTTAATTCAACAAGTAAGATCCATTCACTCAGACCATGCAGCAGACATGAGCGGTTATGGCTAAGCATTTCCTCAGTCGCACTACTGATATGATGGGCGATCATCTGGCTCGCTGCTCTCTGGCGAGTTCCCGTCGCTGCTCAAAGAATGGCTTGCTCATCTTCACGATCTGCCCCCCCATTTCGACTTTGAACGTCTGAATGTCTTCCAAGAAATCGACGACTTCAACCTTCATTGCATGGCCAGGAAAATGCCTTCCCCAACCCGCAAGGTATACACATTTACCAACCAGCGAGGACATGGCCCGTCCACCTTCTAAGCAGCTGGAGGGTAACGACTGCACAAAAGGGCTCCCGAAACGATACGGACCGAAGAACAGGCATTAGATCAAATGCTGCAGCGCAGATGTCTGGGGACCCTGTGACTTGAGCCAGAATGGAACGGACTGCAAATCTTGAGGTGGTTTGGCGAAAAATGCCACCATGCCCCCCCCCCCCCCCCCCCCACCTTCCACCATAGACAAGCTGGCCTCGTACAAACTGTGATTCGAATGAAATTTGCACCCTGGAATGCATAAGTCAGTTACGTGCTCATGGCCCCCATTGTGCACCTGCTTGACGAACCAAGAAGCCCTACCACTTAAACGAAAGCCCTGGATCTTACACACAACAAATACGGGTGGCCACCTTTTTGGCCTGGAAAGCACATTGGAGGCAACGCTGCAACGTACACGTATGTCTAAATGCTGCATGAATAAGCTCGCCGGTCTGATGATTTTGAGCGCCCCGCGTACCATCAAACAAAACAAGAGTGTTTATCGTGCGCGCGTCGTGCGTCCACCCACCACAAGCATGCAAGTCAGTCGCATCCTACGGCATGGCACCTCTTACCCACCAAACGTCCAAACATTGCACATGACAGAACGATTGGCCAGGGGCTGGGTTTGGGGACTGTCACGCTTCTTCAAATGCGACAGAAAAAGTTCAACGGCATTTCGAGTGCACCCCGATTGATGTTTTGGAAATGTCGCGCTGATGGCATCCTAATCGAGCTTTCAATGATGCCCCGATGGCGTTTCACTCGACTCTCGACAAAAAGGATTAGGTTTCTGTCCAGCTGATTGTTCACACGAGTCGCGATGATGTTTACGACTCTGTCCGAGTGGCGGCCTGCTGGTGTCTGAACGGACCAAGTGGGGTCTCGATTGCACCGCGATGGCTCCAGGAATCGGTGTCCGAGGCTGGCGCCTCGGGTACATCCACGGCGATTGCGGCGCCGACTGCAGCCCTGTGCAGCGAGGTTGCTGCAGGCACCGCAGGGAGGTCGCGAGGCGGTGGAGGGTGGGGGGCAGACGGCGGCAAGAACGGCCGCGACGCGGAGGGGAAAAAACACACAGACACAATTAACCGTCGACCAACCGTCGATCCTCCTGAACCGATGGGAGTCGGGGGCTTCGTGGGCCCTGGAAACGATAAGGCCGTTGTTCCCTGTTTCCGTCGCCGTTCCTTTGCCAGCTCTGTCGCCGTTTTTTTGCGGTCTCTGGTTATGGTTCCGATCCCGAAGCCGTTTTGTTTCGGTTTCCAATCGCCGTTATTCTTACCGCTTCCACCTTCAAGGAACAATTGTTCGAAAACGGTGAAAAGGCGGCCCTGCCGTTTCCAGGGCCCACTCATGGCGGGGGGAGGTCCAGATTTCCCCACGTGCTCGACAAATTCCGGACCCTACACTCGCCGCACATCGACCTCCCTCCATCGTGCATCGGCGAAGGTAGGGTTCGGGTTCTGCTGTCGATCAGGCTTGCATCACTAGCGGATCTGCGTGAAGTTCCGCGGATGACTTCTTTGGAGCTTCGACCAGCTCCGCTACGGATGCAACTGGCAGCGCGAATCACAACGAACGAATCACCATGCACTTTGGCGGTGCGGGGAGAATGAGTCGAGGCAGCTTGCTTTTCTCAACGCGTTCGCTTCGGCCAATCCAACCCTCCTCACAAGCGCAATCGAGCCTAAGTACCAATGACGGAAAATTGAAATGTCAAGCAAGCGGCAAAGAAGGGCACGCCTGACTATGCTCTGCCTGACACTGCCATCACAACGTATACGCTCGAATCCGCAACCGTGGCCCTGGCACGCTGACGCGAGTAAGAGTGTCTCTGGTCTGTCCCGCGGGGTTTATGCAGGTTTTTGAACACCTCCACCCTGTTGGCGCGGCATGCCATCCAAGACCGCTAACCAAACTACCCGTTTCCTTCTGGCGCTTGCATCGGACCCCAAACAACTGGGAAACGATCGCCACGACTCAGTGAAGCCCCAAAGCGGCACCAAGACCCTTCTGAGTTGACGGCGCCTGACGAGATCGCAAGCGGCCCCAAGTAGGCGCTCAGACATCTTCAAGACACCCTGGAGAAAACGTAACGAAACGCAGTGCGTGATGTTCCCGCTGTCGCTGAGCAGGCTGCATGGTACGAAGACGTACCCCCACACTGCCCCCAAGGTGATACCCACGAACGGGCCTCCGGAGGCCCTGATGAAGCCCTGCGGCAAGCCAAACTTCGACAGCGCCAGCGTCCAGACATCCCACAAACCCTGCAAGGGTGCTGTCGGAGCTCCCCCTGCCAAGCGGGGAGCCACCACATCATTCTCGGGGCATCCGAGAAGAGGACGCGGGGACACATCATGTCAATTGCTGAGGCTGGCGGGGTTTGCCGCAGGCAGCTGGGTACGCTCAGGCCTTCTCTGAAGAGCTGCCTCTGCGCAGTCTAACCTGCCAAATAGCATTACGCAACCGCCGCGGCTGGATTCGGATGTGCTCAGAAGGACCCCCATCGCACAATACGCATTGACATCCAGCATGCCTTGCGCTCTGTAATGCGAATGTCCCGTACTTGCCGATGAACCACAGTCTGAAGAATTGTTAATTCAACAAGTAAGATCCATTCACTCAGGCCATGCAGCAGACATGAGCGGTTATGGCTAAGCATTTCCTCAGTCGCACTACTGATATGATGGGCGATCATCTGGCTCGCTGCTCTCTGGCGAGTTCCCGTTGCTGCTCAAAGAATGGCTTGCTCATCTTCACGATCTGCCCCCCCATTTCGACTTTGAACGTCTGAATGTCTTCCAAGAAATCGACGACTTCAACCTTCATTGCATGGCCAGGAAAATGCCTTCCCCAACCCGCAAGGTATACACATTTACCAACCAGCGAGGACATGGCCCGTCCACCTTCTAAGCAGCTGGAGGGTAACGACTGCACAAAAGGGCTCCCGAAACGATACGGACCGAAGAACAGGGATTAGATCAAATGCTGCAACGCAGATGTCTGGGGACCCTGTGACTTGAGCCAGAATGGAACGGACTGCAACTCTTGAGGTGGTTTGGCGAAAAATGCTACCATAACCCCCCCCACCTTCCACCATAGACAAGCTGGCCTCGTACAAACTGTGATTCGAATGAAATTTGCACCCTGGAATGCATAAGTCAGATACGTGCTCATGGCCTCCATTGTACATCTACTTGACGAACCAAGAAGCCCTACCACTTAAACGAAAGCCCTGAATCTTACACACAACAAATACGGGTGGCCACCTTTTTGGCCTGGAAAGCACATTGGAGGCAACACTGCAACGTACACGTATGTCTAAATGCTGCATGAATAAGCTCGCCGGTCTGATGAATTTGAGCGCCCCGCGTACCATCAAACAAAACCAGAGTGTTTATCGTGCATGCGTCGTGCGTCCACCCACCACAAGCATGCAAGTCAGTCGCATCCTACGGCATGACACCTCTTACCCACCAAACGTCCAAACATTACACATGACAGAACGATTGGCCAGGGGCTGGGTTTGGGGACTGTCACGCTTCTTCAAATGCGACAGAAAAAGTTCAACGGCATTTCGAGTGCACCCCGATTGATGTTTTGGAAATGTCGCGCTGATGGCATCCTAATCGAGCTTTCAATGATGCCCCGATGGCGTTTCACTCGACTCTTGACAAAAAGGATTAGGTTTCTGTCCAGCTGATTGTTCACACGAGTCGCGATGATGTTTACGACTCTGTCCGAGTGGCGGCCTGCTGGTGTCTGAACGGACCAAGTGGGGTCTCGATTGCACCGCGATGGCTCCAGGAATCGGTGTCCGAGGCTGGCGCCTCGGGTACATCCACGGCGATTGCGGCGCCGACTGCAGCCCTGTGCAGCGAGGTTGCTGCAGGCACCGCAGGGAGGTCGCGAGGCGGTGGAGGGTGGGGGGCAGACGGCGGCAAGAACGGCCGCGCCGCGGAGGGGAAAAAACACACAGACACAATGAATCGTCGATTCCCAGGAAAGTATGGGAAACTATGGGAAGTGGGGGGGAAGGCAGAAACCCAGAAAATATGGGAACATACGGGAAATATGTGTTATTTTGGACGCCCGAGTTATCCGGGGTAACTCGGGTCCGGGGTAACTCGGGTCCGGGATAATTCGGGTTCGGATTCCCGAAAAACGAACCCGAGTTATCCCTGACCCGAGTTACCCCTGATGATTCGGGGCTCTGATTATTTGTGTGTATTTATTTGTGTGTCCTGGGGCCCCTTTAGCCCGGCAGGCGGCGGGGCTCCCAGGCGGGAGGCTCCCCAACGGGGGGGGGCAGCAGGCTGCGGCGGCGGACGGAGCCGCGCGGGGAGAGCGTGTGCAGTGGCACCGGCAGGGCGTAGGCTCCAGGCGGTTGCCCAGAATGTGATCGCGCCGTTTTTTTTGTTTCTATATATATATATATATATATATATATTATTATTATATATTATATATATAGAAATAAAAAAAAAAACGGGCGTGAGGTTCACCTCGGGGCCGTCCCAGCACGGCTCAGGACGAAAAACCAGTCCCGGGGGGAAAGGGTCGGGGCTTCCAGGGACGCCGCCCCGAAACAGTCAGGACGTCGCATGTCTGGGGCTGAACTTAAATAAGCGTGGGAGGAGGGGGCGCTGAGTGCGTCATGGCATCCTCGATCCCAGGGATCAGCACCGCGGCAGCACCCGTGGAGGACGCCAGCGGGGGCGACAGCCCGAAGAGAGGGCAAAGGCAGGCCGACCCAAGGGGGCAGGGGCATCGCGAATGACATCCTGTGCCGTGTGCTGGGTGTCCGCGGGCAGGGCAGACCCAGACATGCGACGTCCTGATTTTCAGGACGGCGTCCCTGGAAATCCCCAACCCTTTGCCTGGGACCGGTCTTTGGTCCCGAGTCGTTTTCTGACGGCCCCGAGGCCCTGCGAGGGCCCCCCGGGGCCGAAGATAGCCAAGAACCTCCCGTCCTGCATGACTGCTTCACGACGCGATCATGTCTGGAGAGAGAGAGAGAGAGATAGAGAGAGAGAGAGAGAGATAGAGAGAGAGATAGAGAGAGAGATAGAGATAGAGAGAGAGAGAGATAGAGAGAGAGAGAGATAGAGAGAGAGATAGAGAGAGAGAGAGGGAGAGAGACAGAGCGGGTCCCTCGTGAGGGCGTAGGGCGGTAAGGTCGCGCGCCCGCCGCGCGGCGCGGGCGCGTGCCAAAACGGCACGAGCGCGGGCAGGCGGCCCCGCAGGGGACGAGCGAAGCAACACGAACAAAAACGAGAGAAGCAAGACAAGACAACTGCGTAGCGCCAGGCTGCTGAAGGCAAAAGCAGAGAAGAGGGAACTCAGTCAACCTCGCTGTCGAGCTCACTATGGACGCCACTGTCTCTCCCACTCTAGCGATCCCATTACCGATCTCACTATCGACTTCACTGTGGATACCAAGGCGGGGAACACTCGGCCACCGCCCGCCCACCGCCGACGGAACACCGACGAGACACCAACGGAACATCGGTACCGATACCGCTACTCCCCAGACGCCTCCCAGGGTGCGTTCTAACAAACAATTCGAAGCGAATCCAGCGGTGGCGACTCCCCAAAAGGGGAAAACAGGCGAAGGGTAGTGGCATGGGTATCTTTTTCCTCCTCTGTGAAACTGGAACGATCGCGGTTTTCTGATGGTTCGATATCGGCCGATTCCACACCACTGGCGGCGTTCTACCCTCAACGACCACGCTGGGGTCGCCCCCGCGCCGACGCGGCGCCAGCCTACCGTATATCCTGACATCCGCCGAAGTCTAGATAGGTCCCGACCCCTTCCCGAAGGGCACGCTTCTCAGCTCGGATCGGGAATCTACTGCTCTGGGTCAATGCAAACCCAGGTCAGTCGGGCCTTGCAGGATCCTGCAGGATCCTGCGCCCAAACCTGGGTCAAGGCAACCCTGGCCCGGCAGGATCCTGCAATATCCGGCGCTCTGACTGACCCCCGTCTGCACTGACCCCCGTCCCTTGAGCCCCGATCGGATGCGCTTCTGCTGTCCCTCGGGGCTCGATACGGCCCCCGAGCGGGCGAAACCAAGGAAAAGAGGCTGGTTGAACTGATCATATCGCCGGGGGTCTGGGCACGGCAAGAACATCGTCTCGTCGTCTCGGGATGGACCTTTCCCGTCGGCTCCGCGGGCGAATCACCGAGACGTATGCCGGCAGCGCCCTTGCTTCACGGAATGTCCTTCGCATGAATTACATGCGCAGTCTCCAGGCGTTGATGCTCCCTGGCATTTCCTTTACTTGCCACTCCCTGTTCCATTGTGATACGTTTCCTCCAGGGACGCCAGCGGAAGGGACGTCTGAGACCGTGGCGTTGCATTTGGGACTTGGCAAAGAACGAGTGAAAGCTTCGTCTGGCGATCCTGTGGGCGAAGCCGAGCGGACTTGAGACAGCGGCATCGCCCGTCGAAAGGAGCCCCTTTCCCTGGGGTCCCTTTGGGAACCACGTGACGGACGATCAAAAACGGATCTTTCGGGGATGGACAGACCCCCCTTTAGTAAAACATGGTTTAGTGAAAACGACCTGAGGCCCAAACCTGGCTGGCGCAAGCCTGGAAAATAACGGCCACGGCGCGCTCTCGAGAACCGAAAACGGACAATTCACTAATCGACGTGTCACTGTCGGGGGTTCTGTCCACCCCCGAATCTTACGCGATATGACGCAGCGACCTTACGCGACAGCCTACGCGGGCCACCGGCGCGGCACGCCACATATTTGGAGACGAGGGCGCTCGCGCGGGACCTTGCGCGGGCAACCTCCGCGCCAACGTCGGTTCAGACGACTCCTTTTCCTTTGCCTCACTCACATGACACACAAAAACACACACACACACACACACAAAAACACACACACACACGTGGAAAGCACATACACAACAAAAACCCCCACACACACACACACACACACACACGTGTGTGTGTGTTTTCCCCCAACGTGCGCCGTCCTGTCTTGTCTCAGGACGGCCTCCGTGGAACTCCCGACCCTTGCCCCGGGACCGGCTCTCCGTCCCGCGAGTCGTTCCTGGACGGCCCCCCGAGGCCCGACGAGGGCCCCCTTAGCCCCAAAAACCTCCCGCCCTGACCTTCTCGATCCTCCCCCCATTCCTCCTCCTCCGCCCTCTCCTCGATCCTCCTCCTCGATCCTCCTCCTCCTCCTCCTCCTCCTCCTCCTCCTCCTCCTCCTCCTCCTCCTCCTCCTCCTCCTCCCATGACATGACATTTGCCGCCTCGCGGCTCCCGTGTGCTGTCCAGTTGCCTACGCCTGTGCTCTCCCGCTCGCCCGCGCCGGAGGACTTCCTGCCCGGAGCGTGCCTGCTCCGCCGCCCGGGGCCTCCTCTCGCCCCCCCCCCGCATCGCGCCCCTCCCGCTCTTGCTGCGCCCCTGACTGGGCCCCTTGAGTGTTAGGTCGGGCATGTCCCCCTACGGGCGGATATTGAGCAACAAAAACAAATTATACAAACAACAGCAACAACAACGACAACAACAACAACAAACACAAAAACAACAACAACAACAACAACAACAACAACAACAACAACAATCACTTTACCCGAACGCTCAGTGTTCTCACCAGTGCCAGGGTTTTCATGCGACGCCAGCCAATACCCCCACTTTGTGGGGGGGCAGTGCAAGCTCTACCAAATATCCACACGACTCTTCGCCACCACCCACACCCAGCTTCCCGCCCTATGACGTTCGGACACTTCACTTCGTGGCCTGCGGACGACCGTGGCTACTACACTGGCGTGGAGTACACACCCACAGAAGTTGTTAAGCCTACGTTCGTACACCCACAGAAGTTGTTAAGCCTTGTTAACCCACAGAAGTTGTTAAGCCTTCCACAGAACATCTGTTGCATATGATGCATATGGTACATGATACACATGATACACATGATACGTACTCACAAGATAGTTGATCACATCTTTAGGGCAAATTCCTGGGGGATGTGGGAGATTTTTTGGAGATTTCGGCGTGCGCGCGCGAAGAAAAAACGAATGTGTCCCGCATGGTATTATTTGACAGGGATGATGGCCCTGGCAGGTGCGCAACCGTTGTCGCAGAAGTTCGAAAAAGTTGCTCGCAAAAGCCCGTTTGACAGAAATGTTTAAAAAGTGTTGGGTTTCCTACGAATCCGCAAGAGCGCGCGGGATGAGATTTTGACAATTTTTTGTTGAAAAACCATTGGTTTTTTGATGTTTTTATGTTAAAATCGCTGCGAACACTAAGGTTTTGGAAGGATTTCGTCTTGCGCGCGCGAATGTCCACTTTACCTTATTTTTTGCAAGGGATTCTTGAAATTTGATTATATTAGAACAAGAAATGTCATTTTCTATTGTTTTTTGCAAGGGAAAGCGGATTACAACAAAACAACCGGATCCTGTACACACCCTCTTTTCTGAGGCTTCCTCACGAAAATGATGAAAATGTAGCTGCGGCCTAGGCGGCGCAGGGGGGGCGCGCACCAGGGGGCCCAACAATAATTATTCTTTAGAATAAATAATGTTCAACAACAACAACAACAACAACACCAACAACAACAACAACAACAACAACAACCAACCACCAACCACCAACAACCAACAACCAACAACCAACCACCAACCACCAACCACCAACCACCAACCACCAACAACCAACAACCAACAACCAACAATCAACAATCAACAATCAACAACCACACCAACCAACAACCACAACAACACCAACAACACCAACAACACCAACAACACCAACAACGCCAACAACGCCAACCACGCCAACGACAACGACAACAACAACAGCAACAACAACACCAACAGAAATAACAACAACAACAACAACAACAACAACAACAACAACAACAACAACAACAACAGCAACAGCAACAGCAACAGCAACAGCAACAGCAACAGCAACAGCAACAACATCAACAACAGCAACAACAACGACAGCATCAGCAACAATAGCGACAACAACAACAAAAAACGCAAGACTGGTAGAAACATCGTTCCGATATCGTATGTTTGACTATTCTTGTATATTACCCCTGCAGGGGGACATGCCCGACTTAACTTCAGTGCCCCTCGGCTGCCCCGACCGCATCTTGGCTCCCCAGACATGCTCGCGTGGTATTGAAAAAAACCAGCAAATCAGGCCATTTGGCTTTTGGCGATCCTCGGCCCCGGGGGGCCCTCGCCGGGCCTCGGGACCGTCCAAACAGGACTCGGGACGAACACCCCGCCCCGGGGAAAGGGTCGGGACCTCCGGGGACGCCGCCCCGAAAAAGCCAGGACCTCGCAGGCTGTCTGCGCCGGACGAACAGCACACACCCCATACCCACAGGGGGGTCGTTGGGAGGAGGACCGGCTGCTTGGGTATGGGTGCGGGTTGTCGGACCCTGGGGAACGCTCCCGTTCGAGCGGGAGGAGCGAGGAGGAGGAGGGGTAGGAGCGAGGAGGAGCGAGGAGGAGGAGGAGGAGGAGGAGGAGGAGGAGGAGGAGGAGGAGGAAGAGGAAGAGGAGGAGGAGAAGGAGGAGACAACACGCACCCATAGCCCTCTCCAACCCCCCCTTGTGGACATGGGTGTGTGTGTGTTGCTGGTTCGTCCGCCTGGGCCCGAGCCGCCGCGGCCGAGCCCGTGCCCGCGGCGGAGCCCGAGGAGGGCCAGCAGCGTCCAGATGGGGACTGCGATCCTCCCTGCTGTGCGGGGCAGGGATTGGTCCCCAGACAGGATCGCGTCGCGAGGAACAAATCAGGGCCGGATGTTTTTAGCTTTTTTGGGGCCCTGGGGGGCCCACGCCGGGCCTCGGGACCGTCAAAAAACGACTCGGGACGAAAACCCGGTCCCGGGGAAAGGGTCAGGACTTCCGGGGACGTCGTCCTGACAAAAATCAGGACGACACACGTCTGGGTCCGCATCCGCCGCCTGGGAGCCGACGTCCTGGGACCCCTGCTGCGAGCAGCGGATGTGGATACATTTCGGCCCCAGCGGGGGCCGACGATATATATATATATATATATATATATATATATATATAATATATATATATCATCCTATATTTATATCCATGTCTACCACCGGCCGAAGCCCCCGACGAGCGGTGCCGCAGGCGGTGGTTATATGGGAGCACCCTCGCCTCGGATTCTCGGGGCTATGGACCTCGGTGTGCCATGCAAGCGACAAGGCCCTTTTTTACTAGCTCCGCTTGGCCATTTCGGTTGCAGGGTTCCGGCGCCGTTTTTTTTCCCTGGTTCCGTCGACGTTGCTTTTCCCATTCTGGCCCCAGTTCCAATTCCGGAACAACTTTGTATCCCGCTTCAGATCCTGAAACCGACGTCGCGCTCCAGAAACTTTATGTTCAAAACGCACCCAAACCCAAGGTGCAACCTGGGCCCGCGCGAAATCTGGCAGCCCCACCAAGTCAGCGGGGAACCGCGCGGGAGCACTGGCACCGTTTAGGCACACCCGGGGGCCCGCCACCCGCCCAAGAAGCACAACGACGGATTCAGACCCTACCCTACCCCGCGCACCCGACGCAGGACAAACAATGCCCTGCGATGTTGCCGGGGCCCACCCACGGCTGGATGAACGAAGGACCCTTTGTGGCAATATGCAACAGCGGCCACGGGCCCACGGCTAGGCCTGGTGGGCACAGGACAGCAGGAAATGCGGCCGCCACGCCCTCTGAAAAACCGGCACGCCACGATGGGCTGTCTATCTATCTCCGACCCTCTCCTCCTAAGCCCCGAGATGGGCGACGAAAATGCACGGGTCTTACGCGGGATGGCATAGTGACCGAACGTGGCGGATTACGCGAGCCGCCAGTGCGGCACACTGCGTTGGAAACAAGGGCGCTCGCGCGCGACCTTACGCAGGCAGTTTTCGGGCCAAGGGCAGCAAAGACGACCCCGCTTTTGAACGTCTCGCAGATGGCGATGGCGCAGTGGCGCGGCGATGGTGCCACCGGAAGTCACGACAATCTGATCTTTCCCAGGCGCGGCCCCTGCAGGAAGCTCCCGGCCCTTACCTTGGGGACCCCCTCTTGTCCTGGGCCCCGTTCCGGTGGCCCCCGGGACCCGAAAACGGCCCCGTAGGACCTCAGGCACAGGACACAGAGAACATGTTGAAAAATGAAAATCCACCCGAAATCCAAGCGCGAGGCCTCGTTGCCCGCGATGGCGGAGATGAGCACGCTCTCCCACTGCGTGGTGTTGCAGCTGGGCGAAGACTGGCGCGGCGCCGGGCGCTCTTCTGGAGGGCGGAAGAGGGAGGGAAGGCGGGAGGGATGACAGAAGAAGCGATGGAGGACGGAAGTTGAGGGAGGAACGTAGGGAGGTTTGCCCATGGCCTCTCCTGTTTTCCGCTCTATAAGCCCTGGCTGGCGCACCCGTTCTTTCCTGGAAACGGCCGCCGCGGAGCGGGGCAAAGGTCCTGGGTGGATGTCAGCTTGTGATAAACAAAAACGCGGAGGGCGCGCGATTTAAATAGTGGTTCCCCTGCTCGGGCGCATCGCAGGGGGCGCCCGCCGAATTGAAATGCGCGGCAGCGGCGCCGGTGATTAGCTCAGACGCCCGGCCGACTGCAGGAGGGCGACAGGCGCGACGCAAGCGGCGCCGCTTCAGCGGAGGGGACAGCAGCGCCTCCGATAAAGCGGGGCGGTTGGACCAAAATGGCTACAAACAGGAGAGAAAGAGGCGGCGGGGGAAAGAGGCGCCTCCGCGGGCGGGCGGTGCCGCCATGGCCACAAACAACACAAGGAAGAGAGGGGGAGAAACAGGCGAGGAAGCGACGACGACGACGACGACGACGACGACGACGACGACGACGACGACGACGACGACGACGACATCGACGACGACGACGACGACGACGACGACGACGACCGACGCAGGCGATGACCGACAACATCGACGACAACGGCGACGACGATCGACGACGACGAGAATGCGAACGACAAGGAGAAGGACGAGGAGGAGGACGACGGCGACGACGACGCACTGCGGATGCCCTTTGGGGTGTGTGGGGGGGTGTTGCGTAGGCCTGCCGTAATGCTGTAGCCGACGGCGACGGAAGACGACGGGAAACGGACGACGACGTCGACGACGACGACGACGTCGACGACGACGACGACGGCGGCGACGACGCCGACCGCCGACAACGACGACAACGACGACGACGACGACCGACCAACCGACCGACCGACCGACCGGCTGGCCGACGACGACAATGACGGCGACGGCGACGACGACGACGACGACGACGACGACGACGACGACGACGACGACAACGCGCCGACGACGGCGGCGACGACGACGCACTGCGAATGCCCTATGGCCAGGGGGGGTTGCTGCGTAGGCCTGTTGGCTGAACGACGACGACGACGACGGCGACGGCGACGACAACGACGAAAAGGACGAGAACGAGGACCAGGACCAGGACGAGGACGAGAACGACGAGGGACAACAACGACGATGACGACGACGGCGCACATCGGATGCCATTCGAGGGGGCTGCTCAGGCCCGTGATCGTCGACGACGGCGGCGACGTCGACGCACTGCGAATGCCCCATGGGGTGGGGGGGTGCTGCGCAGGCCCTAGAACAAACCCTAGAACCCTAGAACACCTTCTACACGAACAGGCAATCGTTTTGAGGCTGCCGTGCAGGGGGCACACGATCCCCTCGACGGCGCCGGCGACGACCCCCCTGGCGCGCGCGATGAAACAAATTGTTTCGCGCCCCGCGGGGTCCATTCATCAGCGCCTGGGCGGGGAAGGGGGGGCTCATTTGTTAATCACAAGCTGACATTCGAGGGGTTGCGCGCTTGCTCCCACTCAGAGTGCGCGGGCGGACGTTTTCGCAGCGAATGGGAGGGAGGGAGGGAGGGAGGGAGGGAGGGAGGGATTTATCGGTATCGGGTATCGGTCACGAGAGGTAGCTGCCAGCGACATCGCCGAACAATACATCTGGCTGCAGTGTGGGTGAATGCGACAGCGGGTCTCGCTCGGTGGCAGGGGGGCCGACCGAAGAGGGGCACCGAGGGTGGGGCCGAGACCGAGGGCAGCACGATGTCGCTGACACTGGCATATCCCGATTCATCTGAAGTCGCAGGCGGACCTCAGACAGAAGCTCCAGAACAGGAGGAGGAGGAGGAGGAGGAGGAGGAGGAAGAGGAGGAGGAGGAGGGAGGAGAGGAGGAGGAGGAGGAGGAGGAGGAGGAGGGGGGAGGGGGAGGAGGGGAGGAGGAGGAGGAGAAGGAGGAGGAGGAGGAAAAGGAGGGAGGAGGAGGAGGAGGAGGAGGAGGAGGAGGGCGAAGGCGAGGAAAGAAGGCGGGTGGGACAAATGAGGAGGTAATAGCATCATGAAGCGACTCCCTGGTGGCTGGGTACAGATACTGTTCAAGGATCCCCGGCAGAGAAATCAAGTTGGAAACGCCATGGTTGACAAAATGTTGGACTAGCCCTTAGTGGGCCTCGGTAACGACAAAACCGTTTCTGTTACGTGTTCCGTTTTGCCGTTCTCATGCTGGTTCGGCGCCGTTTGTTTCCCGCTACCGTCGCCGTTGGTTTGCCGGTTCTGGGTCCAATTCCAATTCTGGAGCCGTTTTGTGTCATGTTCGGTTGCCGTGTCTTTTGTTTACCGTGTCCATGTTCAAGAGACACTTTTTCGGAAACGGTGAAAAACGTCCCTGCCGTTTCCGGGGCCCACTAATGTCTAGCCATTTAGCCCCCCCCCCCTCCACTCGCAGGAAACGGGAAACCTTCGGGGATGGCACGACTTCTTCCAGTAAGCAGCGCCATGGAGAGGAGGGAGAGAAGGGGGGAGAGAGGAGAAAGGAGGTGGAAGAGGAGGGAAACGGAGGCGGAAGGAGGAGGGACTCTGACACACTGAGAATGACTGATGCCTGCCGTGCTAGACTCATCAATGAAAAGACTGCTGAGACCTTGCTCATCAGCAGGAGTCACAGTGGTCATCCAGAGCGTGACACAGGGCAACAAGTAGAACGACCGCGAACGCACAAACCAAAGCCTAACGGCCACAAAGAAGCTCAACCGCAACCTGAATAAATTGACAGACAACAATTTACCCTGGCGACGTACCCAACCCCTGCGCAATGCGGGGCATGAGTAGCATGGGAGACGTTATACAGAGGTGATGAAGTGACATGGGTGCATATACTTCTGCGAGCGGTATTCGTGAGGCTCGCAGCCGCCCAGGGATTGCGAAGTCCCGCTCAGATATGCGTGGTGCCTCACTCCGCTGGACCCGCCACCAGTCTTCGAAAATGGCGACAGTTTAGCAGATCGCAGCCCCCCAGGGACGGCGAGGTCCCGCTCAGATCTGCGCGGTGCCTCATTCCGCTGGACCCGCCAGCAGCCCTCGAAAGTGGCGACAACTTCGCAAAAATCGCAGCCCCCCAGGGATGGCGAGGTCTAATTTGCATCTGCGGCGGCTACCCACTCCACTCCCACAATGCTGCCCCCCCCCCCCCCCAAGCAGCCGTCCAAAGTGGCGACGGTTTCGCAGATCGCAGCCCCCCCAGGGATGGCGAGGTCTACTTTGGGTCTGCGGCGGCTACCCACTATGCTGCCCCCCCAAGCAGCCGTCGAGAGTGGCGACAGTTTTGCAAATCGCAGCCCCCCAGGGATGGCGAGGTCTACTTTGGCTCTGCAGCGGCTACCCACTATGCTGTCCCCCAAGCAGCCGTCGAAAGTGACGATATTTTCACACATGGCAGCCTCCCAGGGATGGCGAGGTCTAATTGCATCTGCGGCGGCTACCCACTCCACTCCCACAATGCTGCCCCCCCCCCCCCCCAAGCAGCCGTCCAAAGTGGCGACGGTTTCGCAGATCGCAGCCCCCCCGGGGATGGCGAGGTCTACTTCGGGTCCGCGACGGCTACCCACTATGCTGCCCCCCCAAGCAGCCGTGGAGAGTGGCGACAGTTTTGCAAATCGCAGCCCCCCAGGGATGGCGAGGTCTACTCTGGGTCTGCGGCGGCTACCCACGATGCTGTCCCCCCGAACAGCCCTCGAAAGTGATGACAACTTCGCAGATCGCAGGAGAAAGGTACGGCAGGCAACATGCACACACACACACAAGCGGCAATTACGCACAAGGCAGGAGGAGACAAGAAGGAATGGGGGCAGGAGGCGGGAGGCGGGAGGAGAAGGAGAAATGGAGACCGCAGTGCTCTACTCAGAGCGAATACCCGGCCAAGGAGGCCCGGGAACAACCAAGTGGGGCACCGCGTGCTCGCGGACACACCCGACCCTGCACGAGGAGCCATAGCCCGTCGGAGCCCACGAAAAGCAACGGAATAAACTCAGAGCGGCGCCGCAGGGCGACGCACGCTGCACCACGCACGAGGAGGCCGATGGCAAAGCGAGCGCGCCTGCTGAGACACCATGGGCTGTGCGTGGCCTCCGCTCCCGCCCCCAACATCCCCCGAACGTGCCACACGAGCAGGAGAAACGCGCGAGAACGAACCACAAGCCGCCCGACAGGGAGCCGGAGTGAAGAGGAGGCGGAGGGGGAGGGGGGAGGGGGCAGGAGGCGCGGCGGCGGGCTCAGCGGGGGCACGGGTCAGGGTTCGGCCGATGCCGAAACATTCCGACACAGGCCCAAGCACCTCGAGTGCGCTCCATAGCGGTGCATGGCACCTTGGGGGGCTCACGCGTTCCTCAGCCAACAGAGCGGACATGTCCCTGTGGCCAGAAGCGGCAGACCTCGACAAAACTGTGGGGCTACCATCACAGGCAGGCGGGTAAACCCGTCGAGGAGAGAATGCGTTCGGCCCTGGCGTGCTTGCCCCAGCAGGCAACGACAGGGAGTGGCACGCCAGTGGCCACCGGCACCCCTTGTCTTGCGGTGCCACTATCGCCCTTCATCCCCTTGCACTCTGCCGCAGTTTCCCTCTTGGCTTCTCGCTTCTGGGCCCGCTCCTCCTTCTCCTCTGCTCCCCCATCTTCCCCGCTCTTGGCATGCGTAGGATCCTCTCTGCGCCCCTCGCGCTTGCACCTTCTGTGTGCTAATGCTGGCAAAGGGAGTCAGCCTCGTTGGCGCACAGGCCAGTGATGACGATGCGGTCGTCGACGCTGAAACCATCGGCCGAACTGATGTGGACCGTCGTGGCCCCAGCCTGGAGGAGAGGCCATGACGCCCGTCTCCTCCTCTTCCTCCTCCTCCTCCTCGTCATCGAATTGATCCTCCTCTCGTTCGCCTCCCCCTCCGAATCCCCCTCCGAATCGTGTTTGGATGCCCACCCCTTGTCACCATGTAGTTCGGCCCCCCCTCGTTTTCGAAGGAGGCCCAAACAGCAGCGGGCTTCCACCGTCTACGCAGCGCTGCCCCGGCGCGACTGCCTGGGTCGCCCGTGCTCCTCTCTACCGATGCGCCGCCTAGGCGCCATCCTTGCTTGCTTGCTTGCTTGCTTGCTTGCTTGCTTGCTTGCTTGCATGTTTTCGCATGGATGGTGGTCGTAGTGCTAGGTCAGGCATGTCCTCCTACGGGCGGATTTTGAAGGAAAACTTAAAAACATACAAAATACCAAATCAAAAAATACGAATCATCGCTCCCAGACTACATGTTGACCATTCTCGAATATGCCTCCTGTAGAGGGACATGCCCGACTTCATCGTAGTGAGGAAGCCAGAAAGTACCGACACGGCTACTCCCCGGACCTCTCCCGGGCCTCCGAGGAGGCCCAAGAAGGGGCCGAACGAGGGAAGGGTAGCGATTTGTGTAATTTGAAGGGGCCCCAGGACACACAAATAAATACACACAAATAAACAGATTCCCCATATTTTCACATATTTTCTGGGTTTTTGTCTTCCCCCCCAATCACCATATTTTCATATATTTTCCTGGGAGTCGACGATTAATTGTGTCTGCGTGTTTTTTTCCCTCCTGATAATTCCCTCTCCTCCTCCGAGTTTTCGCATGCACGGCGGCCGCGGGCGGGAAGCGCCCCGTCGCCCATCGCACGTCCGTGCGACGACGACGGCCCCCCCCCCAGCATGGACGCTCGGCGGCGGGGGTGCGACGCGGCGCACCCCCCGCGAGCGATCCGAGAAAGGCGTGGCGCTGCCCCGGCATCGGCGCGCGTCGCGCGGCTCTTCTCCTGAGACTCTCGGGCCAGGCGAAAGGGGGGGATAGCAAAGGGGGGGGGGGGAATCAGCCCACGTAGCTGATGTTTCCCCGCGCCTCTCGGCGCCGGGAGGCGCCCATGTATCGAGGAATGGGCCCCTTGGTGGGGCTGGAACCAGCTGCACGCAGCAGATTTCGTACCCCCCCTTTTCCTATCCCCCCCCTTTCGTTCGGCCCGAGACTCCGCACGCCACCCCTGGCGAGCGGCGCGCGCCCTCCCCGAGGGCGCCACGCCGTCCGCGGCGGGGCCGCGCGCGGGGGAGAGGCTCTACTGCTCGATGGCCCTCGGAGCGCATGGCAGCGACAGCGTGTGCTTTTGCACCGAGGCCCTTCAGTACAGTCGGGGCCTTGACCTAAGGAACCTAAAATAAGGAACGAGGCCCTTTTTTCCATAAGTTAACCTTCGATCTCCTGTCGAAAACACAAGGAAAGCCTGAGGCAAGCTGTGAAACACTTGAGGAACGCGGAGCCCCTCCCCAACGAAACGCGTTCCTTCTTCAAGGCCCCGACGGTACGACTTAGTCGGCGCAACGGGGGCCGACACAGGCTGCGCGCTGTCGGCGGAACCGAGCGGGGTAAACACACGCTTGGGCGAAGACGCGTCCAACGGCGAGGGCATTGAAGAAGGAACCACAGGATAAGGAAGCCAGGGTCTGGAAGCCAATGGAACTCCCATCGTGGATCGGCCATGGACATCACCGTCGCCCTCATTGGATACGGAATCCTCAAGGGTCTGGCGCTTCCTGGGACTATTCCTTAACAAACGCCTCCACCGTATGGATCATCGAACTGTTGAGTTCCCCTCCGGCGCCGCGCAACAAGACGAGGCCAGAACAGGGGCAACATCGGACTGGGACAGATCGGGGACCTCCGAGATCCCGCAGCTCCGCAGCATGCGCCGGGCGCCGCGGCCGCTCCGGAGCGCTTCGGAGCGCTCGGACAGAGTTTTGGAACAACACTCTGGACGATGTTGATCCTGGTCCTAGCCCCGCCCGGTACTGACTACCTACCAGACCACCCCAACCCAACCCGAAGACCCGAATTTCGGATTGGAGGGTGGTGAGGTACGGGGTCTCCGGAAGTCCCGATCCATTCCCCGGGACCGGTTTTTTATCCCAGGTCGTTCTGTGACGGTCCCAGGGCCTGGCCAGGGCCCCCAGGAGGGGCCGGAAGCCGCCGCCAAGCTCCGCTCGGGCTTTTGTTTTCGGCGCGAGCATGCCTGGAACGATTTCACGCGGCCCAAGTTTGCATCCATGTCCACTGCGGCCGAGAGCGTCGGGCTCCCATCCCCGGAAAGCCGAGGCGCACTGGATGTATAGAAAGTGTCCCCAGGAGGCGAGATCGTGACCCACCTCCACGGCGCCTCGGCATTCGGGAGCCCCTTCCCAGAAAGTCCCCAAAATGCAGTGGGTACGGGAAACAATCCTGCCCGCCGCTTATCTCGGCCCTACCCCCGCCAGACCCAGGCGGTTCGGAATTCCGCTCCCGCTCTCGCGGCGCTGGCCGATCTGGCCGGGAGCCGGGCCGTGCGCCCAGGGAGGGCGGACGTGATGCTCCCGCGCGAAGAGTCCAACTTCTCCTCCCTGAAGGCCGAGTTCCCGCCCCTCCCTCCTCCTCCTCCTCCTCCTCCTCCTCCTCCTCCTCCTCCTCCTCCTCCTCCTCCCCTCCTCCTCCTTTTCCTCCTCCTCCTCCTCCTCCTCCTCCTCCTCCTCCTCCTCCTTGTCCTCCTTCTCCTCCTCCTCCTCCTCCCTCCTCGTCCTCCTCCTGCTCACTCCCCCTCCTCCCCCCTCTTCCTCCTCCCCCTCCTCCCCCTCCTCCCCCTCCTCCCCCTCCTCGTCCTGCCCCTCCTTCCCCCCCCCTTCCTCCTCCTCCTCCTCCTCCTCCTTCTCCTCCTCTTCTGATCCCCTGGTCGTCTAATCCTACGAAAGAAGAGCCCAGCCGAGCCGAACTCTCCAGCCTGTTTGCAAGCAGAAACAGCCCCGAAACATACATCCTCAGCCTCGGGACCCGACGGATTTCCGCCCTCTCCGAGCCTCAAGTTGGACCCACGGCCAACCTCAGCACGAAAAAGCGGGGATGGGAGCCCCCAACAACGGGGCCCCCGACCAGACAACCACCTCCCCAGGGCCTGTCGAGCCAGACGGGCCGACGAGCGGGACCCCAGAAGAGAAGGCATGGCAGGCTCGGCTGAGCCCATGCACCTGTCGGCGCGCATCACCCGATCCCCGATCGGGTGATCCCCCGACCCCCCTCGAAAGCCCAATCGGAACCACCCCACAACCGATCGCCACGCGCAGCCCACAGCTTGTGGGAGGTATGGGCGATCGCAGCTGGCCAAGGCATCCCAGGGCAGGGAGAGGAGACGATTCTGAATCGGAGCCCCCCTCGGATCCCGCGCAGACTACATCCCCAGGCCCGCCCCAACTTCAGGACCGAGTGCACGCTCACGCCCGAAAAACGAGGACAACCCGAACTCTGACGGGCGGGCCGAGGGTGGGGGCAGGGCTCCGATCTGGCCGCCCTTCCGCGGCCCATCTTTTCAGGCCAGCGCCATGATGAGCGCCCATGATGAGCGCCCACCACCACTGCGGCACCCGTGGCCTCCACGAGCTGGGCCGCCCTCGTCGCCACCAGCTCGAAGTGCGGGTGGAGCTCGGCGCCGTCCTTTTCGGCCTGGCGCGCCGGCGAGCCCGTCGCCTCGGTGCCGGTGCCAGGGCGTCCTCTTTCGGCCTCGGTCGCTGCCCAGCTGGTGTGCGGGCACGAGCCCAGCGGAGGCGGAACGCCTCGCGGCCCAGGCCCTGGACGTGAGCCCAGACCTCCCTCCGCAAGTCCGCGCAGAGCGAAACGGCGGCAGCGTGGCCCTCCACCAGCCTCAGGCCGTCGGTCACCAGATGCGCCTGCGGGCCCTCCTCCTGCAGGCACCCTCCTCGGCGCGCAGGAGCTCCGCGTAGCCACTCTCCTGCGCAAGGCCTGGGATACTTCCGTCCATGCCCCCTCTCTGCGTCCCGTCAGCGCCCATGAGGATGACGGCCCAGCCACTCCTCGTGAGCTCCCTCCACTCTGGGAACAAAGCCGAGCCGTCGATGCAGGCGTTGCCGCTGGCCTCTTCCCAGCGCAGCGAGCCTCCTCGTCGGCACTCCTCGTGCTGGGCGGGCCGAGGGGTCTCGTGCAGCCCAGGACGGGTCAAGCACCTGACCATGCCGATGGCCTCGCCACCTGCTCGGCATCCCCTCTCAGGCGAAGCGCGGCCAGGGCAGCCCTCGCTGGGTAGAGCGTCGGCGGCCCCCTGAGCACCCCCCAGGTGTTGCTCCAGCAGCCTCCTCATGAGCAAACGGTGCACACCTGCCTCAATGAGCTGACGGACCCATCCGGGGCTGAAGGACTGGATGTCGATCAGGTCACCCTCGTCCGTCTTCCAAGCCCTCAGCCGACCAGCCGATCCTCCTGAGGGTGAGCTTGACCGCGTCAGCAGGGCTCTCACCTAACCCTAACGTCTGCCCCTCCTCCTCCTGCTGCATCCTCCTCATCCTCCTCCTCCTCCTCCTCCTCCTCCTCCTCCTCCT
>CAUYUJ010014306.1:84277-114277 GCA_963575745.1 Prorocentrum cordatum
CGCGCAGGTGTCTCGGGTCGGCGCCTCGTCGCCATCTCATCATAGCCTCATCGCTCCTCCTATCCTCGTCTTTCCTCTGTAGCATACTCTCCCCCTCCCACAGCCCCTAGCGGCGCCCCTGGCGCCGCCCGCCCCCACGCGCCAGGGAAGCGGCGCGGGGAGGAGGCCCCGGGGCCGACCCCAGAGAAGTCCATGCGGGCCTCCAGAAGCAGGAGGGGAAAAAACACACAGACACAATTAATCGTCGATTCCCCAGAAAACATGGAAAAATATGGGAATTGGGCGGGAAGACAAAAACCCAGAATATATGGGAAAATATGGGGAATCTTTTTATGTGTGTGTATTTATTTGTGTGTCCCAGGGCCCCTTCACAGAAGCTGTGCCGTGGCACGTGTTCTGGCCCCGACTCTGACAGGCTTCGCCCTCGGCGCCCGCGCCGCCCGCGTTCCGCAGCGGTGGCCAGCTCCCTAAGAACAAAAAAGTACGCCATACGCAAAGATGTTGGCACTCTGCGCGGATTCTCACAGAACAAAACAGTCAGTTCTCGAAGAACAGAAAAGTCAGCTCTCTAAGAACAAAAAGTACGCCATACACAAAATGTTGGCACTCTGCGCTGATTCTCGGATCCGCGCAAGGCCCCCCCGTCGGCGCCTCCGGCGCCGCCTCTGGCGCGCTCCGCGCGCCAGGGAGGGGGGCCCAGCGCGGATCTCGAAGACATCCGCGCGGAGCTCCAAGAGTTGATGCTTATGCGGTTCCTGTTTCTGCTGAGCTCAGTGTGCACACGCAAACGGGCGGCCGCTGGAGAGGACCTGCCCCTCAGGTGACGTCCGCTTCGACTCGACAAGCAGGGCCTCCCAGACGGGGTCCGGACAGATGGGGTCGGAGGATCGCGCCGCATCGCCGATGCATCGCCGATGCGGCTCGATTTGGAGCCCGTTTTGCTTCACGTCGACGTCGCCGATGCATCGCCGTCGTCGCGATGCACCGCCGGTGCATCGCCGATGCATCGCCGATGCATCGCCGATGCGGCGCGATCCTCCGACATCATCTACTCCGACCTCATTTGGGAGGCCTCAAAACAAAAAATCGACTCGACAAGCAGCGATCCCCCCCCCCCCGTGGCTTGGCTCTCAGGTGTCAGGCCGCGTTGCGAGGGGTGCCGGATCCAATCTAATTCGGGCGTCGTCCGGTCTCAAGAGCCAGGTGGCCGTCCCTCGTCTTTTTTGCTTCAGGGTGCGGGCGGAAGCCCAGACTACTTGAAGGCCTTCACACCTCATGATTCCGCCCACCTCCGGACGATGGGGCCCCCCCCTCCTCCTCCTCCTCGAGAGATCGTCGATGCGAAGGGTTCCCCCAGGGGGGTAAGGACCACAGCTCCCCCAGTTATGGCTGGTCGGATTGGCGTCCGCGAACATAGAAGTCTTCTGGGAGGCCCTCCCCTCGCCCGAACCCCCTTCCTGCGCGCTGGCGAGGCGCCTCTGGCGGCTTCCGGCGCGCCGAAGTACACGGGTTTCGTCTCCACCATCCGCACCATCCTGGAGCAGGAGCCCACCTCGGCGGCTCAAAGATGGGGCTCTGAGGCGTGGTGACCCCAGGGACAGGAGAGGGGTCCCAAGCGGGAACTGCTCTGTCCCCAGACACCCAGCTGCTCAAATGTTTTGTCAACCATCCTGTGGTGTTGGGTCCTCGCTTTGAAGAGACAGCGCCCCGCGTTCCTCCTCTCCTCCTCCCCCTCCTCCCTCCTCCTATCCCTGCCTCTGCTTTCTGCATATATACCATGTCGGCACACCCCTCGCACGCTTCGCGGCCCCATAGGGAGCTCCACCGAAGGCCATTGTGGCAGCGCCCGCATGTTGTTCCACCCTTTCATGTCGGTGCACCCACCACACGCTTCGCAGCCCTACAGGGAGCTCCACCGAGGGCTTCAGCGGCAGCGCCCGCATGGCGCACCCGCACCCGATGCGGCACGCCCCTCACACTTTTTCGCGGCCCACGGGGAGCTCCGCCGAGGGCCCCATCGGCAGCGTCCGCATAGCGCAATGGAGGATGACGATTAATAAATGACTGGGGTTCGTGTTCACATCGCGGCGCCCCGGATGACAATTAGAAAAAAACGGCCACGGGCCGGAAAACTATGTTTGAAAATAGTTCTTCTCCAGTCAGAAGATTGTGCAGAAATAGCAGAAAACTATGTTTTGTAATCGTTCTCTCCAATTTTTTACTAATCGTCATCCCGCACTACCCGTGCCCAATTCGGCACACCCTTCACGCGTTCCGCAGCCCCGTGGGGAGCTCCACCGCAGGCCCCGGCGGCCGAAGGCCCTCACCGCATATATGGAGCTCCACCGAAGGCCCCCGCGGCAGCGTCCGCATGGCGCACCCGCACCCACTGCGGCACACCCCTCGCACGTTTCTTGGCCTTGGCATCGCTCGGACGTGTGCATTTTTTTCTCGGCGAGGACCATCGAGGAGCATCCTCGATCATTCGGCGAAAAAACCACGCACGAAACCGAAAAAAACACAGGGAATGGACGTCGAAGCGATGGCGAGATGCGGCACACCCCTTCGCACGTTTCTTGGCCTTGGCATCGCTCGCACGTGCGCTTTTTTTTTCGGCGAGGACCATCGAGGAGCATCCTCGATCATTCGGCGAAAAAACCACGCACGAAACCGAACAAAAACACAGGGAATGGACGTCGAAGCGATGGCGAGATGTGGCACACCCCTCGCACGTTTCTTGGCCTTGGCATCGCTCACACGTGCGCATTTTTTTCTCGGCGAGGACCATCGAGGAGCATCCTCGATCATTCGGCGAAAGAACCACGCACGAAACCCCAAAAAACACAGGGAATGGACGTCGAAGCGATGGCGAGATGCGGCACACCCCTCGCACGTTTCTTGGCTTTGGCATCGCTCGCATGTGTGCATTTTTTATCGGCGAGGACCATCGAGGAGCATCCTCGATCATTCGGCGAAAAAAAACACGCACGAAACCGAACAAAAAACACAGGGAATGGACGTCCAAGCGATAGGCACACCCCTCGCACGTTTCTTGACATTGGCATCGCTCGCACGTGTGCATTTTTTTCTCGGCGAGGACCATCGAGGAGCATCCTCGATCATTCGGCGAAAAAACCACGCACGAAACCGAAACAAACACAGGGAATGGACGTCCAAGCGATGGCGAGATGCGGTACACCCCTCGCACGTTTCTTGGCCCAATATGGAGTTCCACCGAAGGCCCCAACGGCAGCGTCCGCATGGCGCACTCGCACCCAATGCGGCACACATGTCACCCGTTTCGGAGCCTCACGAGGAGTTCCACCGCAGGCCGCAGCAGCCGAGGGCCCTCACCTGCACGCGATGCTCGCGGCTGCATTTGGTCGAGTCCTTCGCAGGGATAGTTTCGATGTGTGGGCCCCGTAGGTCTGGACCACTTCCCCGGGGCCAGATTTTCCCCACCTGACAGGTTGGGGTCGTCAGAATTTAAGAACAAACCTTCTGGCCCGACCACCCTGCACACCGCGGCCGCCAGATCCACCGAGTATCCCGCGAGACGCCCTCCTCGCGCAAGCCAAGCCATTCTGCGTACCGCGGCCGCCGGATCCCCAGGTCCACCGAGTATCCCCCGAGACGCCCGCCTCGCGCAGGTCAGGCCATTCTGCATACCGCGGCCGCCGGATCCCCAGGTCCACCGAGTATCCCGCGAGTCCCCTGTCTCGCGTTGACCCGGCCATTCTTCTGCATACCGCGGCCGCCAGATCCCCAGGTCCACCGAGTATCCTTCGAGACGCCCACCTCGCGTGGACGACGAACACGACAGAGCCTGACAGAAGTGAGCATCAAATAGCATGATGGAGCAGAGCACAACTGAACATACCATGCCAGAACAGAGCATACCATAACGCAGCATCACATAACAGAGCTCACTACATAAATATTATGACATAGCAAGTAGGCTACGACAGGGCGGACCACACACAACACATAGCATCACACATCATAATATAACGGAGCGTGACAATGCATGAAATGACATAGCACAGCATACACACCATAACATAACACAACACATCTTAACACAGTATACCATCGAATAGGATAACACAGCATACCAAGCCAAATCAGAACATAACAACATGGCATCACATACCATGAGAACGCATACAATGTCAGAGTGCGGCATAACATGTTATTACACATGCCATAGCATAGTAGCACTATAACACAGAGCAGATCACAATATGTCTGCATGGATCATTGCACAACAGCGTAACACAGCATGCTATGACAGAGCCGAGTACAGCGAACACATCATGGCATTACCCATCACCACACAGCGCCGCTGATCAGAACATAGCATGGCATGTGATAACATGACATATCAAACGCGTACATAGCATAGCGGATCATACCATGCCATACCATGACGTAACATGGCGTAACGTACCATAGCATCACATACCATAACAGTACATGTCATGATAACGCATGGTATTACAGCACGCGAGATCACTTGATATGCAATAGCAACGCATACCATAATCTGACATATTATAACATAGCATGCCATGCTGGAACAGAGCATCACATGACGCAGCATCGAGCGTTGCCATATAACAACGCAGCGACTGCAACGAATGTGCTATAACACCATCGGGTCGATCACAGTGTTGAGGAATATCTTGGCACGATAAATCATAACTGACCATATTTAACATGGCACGACGTAGCGCAACTTGTGTCACACAAGTAGAACACTATAGCATAAGTTGGCAGAACATATCGTGCATTAAAACGGTGCCACAAAGCAGAGTGTGACAGAAGTGAATATAGCAGAGCCTTTTTTACCCGAAGGGGCACATGTGCGAATAGGGACAGCACAACATCACAACTTGTATGACAATACGATCACAAGCGACGTGCGCGTCGAGGTCAGGCTGGCCACAGGAGCAAACAGGCGCAGCAGCAAACGATCGGACACCGTAACGATCGTGACAGGCGTCATGGCGTCACGTCGGCCCGTCGAGAGCAGTACATGCATACATAACCGAGCACATCATCGTATAACATTGTCAAATCATCATACCAGAACGAATAGAGCACGCCGAAACCAACATAATAAAGCAGAGTTGTTGTTCGACTGCCGCCCCTACTACGTCAACTGTTTGAATATCACATGGTTGGCTGCACCTTCACTGCAACGGTATGTCAGAGCAGAGCAGAATATATTATATTGTAAAGATATGATCAAACTCCAAACCGCATCACAGAAAATAGCATAAACAACCGAACCTGGCATAACGTACTGGTCCTGTCATAACGGCGTGCCAAAGTGCAGGTCATATCAGATCGTAGCATGTCCTATACTGACAGAGGTGAACCGACCGTAGCATAGTTACGAAGAAGAGAAACACAACATTGAAGAGGAACGCCATAACATGATAGACGGCAGGCGTGACGTTCGCGCCAAGGTCAGGCTGGCCACAGCGGCAAACAAGCGAAGCTATGACCGATCGGACGACGCATCTAACGTGACAGGCGTCACGCCGTCCCGTCGACACAACAGATCATATTGTAGCCTATCAGAACATAACAGAATCGAGCACAACATAATTGAATGTTGTTGAATACAGCAGCGACAGATAAAGGGCGCACTGTCAGACGCAGCATCCGCGCCTGGCCACAGGAGAAAACACACGCGGCAACGACCGATTAGACGACATCTCAAACGCGACAGGCGTCACGACGCCATGCCGCCCCGTCGAGAGCAGAACAGACACAAACAGATGTGCACAGAACCGGGCAGAGCCGAACACAACTTGATTGAGTATAATTCAGCAGAGACTGAGTACTTGCGGCCTATCATACGCGACATGCGCGCCGAGCCCAGGTTGGCCACATAAGCGAATACTAGCCGCAACGACCGATCAAAATTTGTAGCGCCCAGCAGTTGTGGATAAGAGCGAGGGGGCGGTGGGGACGTCGGCAGTCTGCGAGACTCTGGAGAAGCCCGCCGCGGGCGCCAAAGTTTCACAAATTATACAACGAGCCCGCCGCAGGCGCCGATCTTTTCTTCGAGCTAATGTGGATCGGTCGTGGGTGGGTCGCGGGTGGGTCGCACGCGGGTGGGTCGCGGGATGGGTCGCGGGTGGGTCGCAAATAAGTCGCAAGTGGGTCGCGGATGGGTCGCGGATGGGTCGCGGGGTGGATCGCGGGCGAGTCACGGGGTGGGTCTCGGGTGGGTCACGGGTGGGTCGCGGGTTGGTCGCGGGGTGGGTCGCGGGTTGGTCGCGGGTTGGGTTGCGGTGGGTCGCGGGGTGGGTCGCGGGGTGGGTCGCGGGGTGGGTCGCGGGTGGGTCGCGGGGGGGACGACGACAACAAACAACAACAAGAACATCAACAGCAATAACATCAACATTAACATTAACATTAACAACAGCAACAACAAAAACGCATCAAGCAGAATCCTCACCATGGATTCTCATTTCAGCCACGCACCCAGCGACAATGAATGACTGTTCGGCCCCTTCACTCTCTTCACTCTGACAGTACTCCCCATCTCTCATTTCCCCCCCCCTTCTTAAATTTTTTTTCCCCCCCCCCCCCCTCCCCCATACATGTATTATTTTATAAATTCCCCCCCCCCCACCCAATCAACTAATGTTTTTTCTATTTATTATTATAATAACGCATCCCTATTTCCCCTCCCCTTTCCCCATCCCCCTCTACCTCCCCCTCCCCGCTCCCCCTGCCCCCCCTTCCCCCTCCACACCCCCCTGCGGGGCGCGTCTAGTTGGTTCCCTTTCGCCCCTCGTGCGTGCGGGCCCGTGCCCGGAGCACGTACTGCACATCTGCCGGATGACCGCCCCACACTATAGTGAGCCTGCCCCAAAGAATGTCCATTGTAGTGCGCTACTGTTAATTCGCGGCCACAATGGGCGTTATGGGCAGGGGAGGCGGGGGGGGGGGGAAGGAGGGGGCATAACGCAGCGCCCCTCCCCCCCAAGACTGTGGTGCCGGAGACACTGCGGCAGTGTCGCTGAGGGGAGGATCCTTACGTTGCGGGGGGGGGGAGGGGGGGGGGGAGGGAGCATTACGCGCGTTATGGCCCAGAGGGTAACGAAAACACTCTCTCGCATACTGTACGAGGTGGCGGTTGCGAATCTGGAAGCAATGATCCTGGTTCCGCAACAGGCGTACGTGCACAGATGTCCGTCGCCTGGGAAACCGATGCTTATGCTGCATCTTCGGGGGACCTCGTTTGTCTGATCGCGTCGGACTTCGCATCGGATCCCCGTTGAATCCACGCTTCTGCGTCGAATCCGTGTCGACGTCCCAGGAGGCGGTGTCTAGAAATTTTCTGGGGGCTCCAGGAGAGGGGCTGGGATATATCCGTCGCTGGCCCTGGGACATCGGTTCCCAGACATGCGACGTCCTGGTTTTTTCAAGACGGCGCCCCTGAAGTCCCGACCCTTTCCCCGAGACCGGCTTTGCGTCCTGACTAATTTTTCGACGGTCCCGAGGCCCGGCGGTGAGGGCCCCCCGGGGCCGAGAATGGCCAAACACCTCCCGTCCTGATGTGTTTCACTACGCGATCACGTCTGGGTTCGACTGCACGCAAGAGTGACCCTGGGTAAGAGTGACCTTTGGTGCGCGGCCTTGTGGGGGCCGCGGGGGGGACCAAGCACGAGCGCGCCAGACGCTACCACCGCATCACGCTCGGCGATCGGGGGGCCCGATTGGGCCCGCACCCAAAGGTCACTCCGGCGAATGGCCACTCTTACGTGTAGTCGATGGGTTCCCCAGACGCTGGATCTGTACAGATTCCGGGCCCAGGAGCCAAGGCACCCCGAAGGAGCGCTCCACGCACGGAGCCCCGAGAGGGCCCCCCTCCCGCCACGGCGAGCCTCGGCCACGAGCGGCCAGATCCACGGAGCGGCGCGGAAATCATGGCCCCCCCCCTTTGGGAGGCAACTGCTGCGAGGTCTTCGTCGGAAGGACTACGGAGGATTCAGCGGCTAGGCCCGAGGAGAAACGCGAAAAACATGCCCCTCCCCCTCTAGGAGGCAACTGCTGGGAGGTCTTCGTCGGAAGGATTACGGAGGATCAGGCCCCATTGGGGGGCTGTTGCGCCGGAGTGGGCCTCGGACTGAGCGGGAGTTCGCCGGATTGAGCGGGATGAAGCGGCATCAGGCCGCATTGAGCCAGATTTCAGACCAGGTCGAAATCAGAAGTTGACCTCCCAGGAGTTGCATCCGAGCCCCCTGGGCCCAAATCGGTCCACAATTTTCAGCGTCCCAACCGCGCATCGCCGCCGTGGCGAGCGCCAGCGATCGGAGCACCGCTGCGGCGCGGCGACCGCGCGCGCCTTGCTTCGGACGGGTCTGAGACGGTTCTGCCTCGCCGCAGCATGCCGAACGGGGTCGCGCGGGCGATTGGGTGGGCTTCGCACTCGCCAAAGGGGGGGAGCTGACGCCAGTCGCACTTTCCAGCTATGCCGAGGCGGGTTCCCTTGTTGCGGGGGTGAGCAGGGCCCGCTGGCTCGCTGGAGCTGGCTGGCTTGACACCACTTCTAGCTCCCACCTGGCTCCTTCGAACACATCCCTCCCGCCCTCGCTACCAACTGCCTCTCCTCCTGACGCAGCTGCCGATCTCAACAACATGACGTGCTGATATATATATATATATATATATATATATATACATACCCACTCTGCCCCTCCGCTGGCCGATTGCCCTTCAGTAGGGAACCGTCCGCCCTACCCTTCCTCATATCAGTACAACTTTCAACACTGGCGTGGTGACGTCAATGCTGCAAGCTGCGCTGCGGGAGCCGGACGGGGGCGCACATCCGGCGCGAGAGGGCGAACGGCCCCTCACTTGCATCGGCCCCGCGCTCGGTTCCGGCCCTGATAGTTGACCTCCCGCTTGGGCCTGGCACGCCTGTTTCGCTCGCCACTTCGTTAGGGGTGGGGCCGCTCGCGGTCGGGCGACTTGTCGCCCTCTCCTCCTCCTCCTCCTCCTCCTCCTCCTCCTGCTCCTCCTCCTCCTCCTCCTCCTCCTCCTCCTCCTCGGAAGAAGCGTTGCCGCGCGGGCGCGGCGCATGTTCTACGGGACGTGAAAACGACCACAGCCACTGCTTTTCTTTTGTTGCCGCCTTCCAGCCAGCAGAAACTAAGCAGTGGTTGTGGTCATTTTCGTTAAGCTTGGCACCAGGGAAATGACCACAACCACCGCTTCTTTTTCGGCCGGCTGGAAGGCGGCGCAAACAAGAAGCAGTGGCTGTGGTCATTTTCCCGTCCCGCATGTTCGTTCGCCGACTTGTATGCCAGCGGAAGGGGCAGCGGGGCCGCGTCAGAGCGGGCGACATGCTGTCCTCGCCCAAGCGCTGCGCAGGTTGTGCGTGAAAGTAGTGGTGTCGCGGCACGGCACACATGATTCGTCTGAGCCGCGCTCATCGAACATTTGGACGCCCACGAGAAGGCAGCATTGTAGTTTCGCCGCAACGCCGCACAAAATTCTGAAGGTCCGACCTGCCCGTGCGCGGCCCACGTATCCCCTTGCCAGATCGCTGGAAGCAAGACCGCGCGCGAGCGCCTTCCGTTCGCCGGGTGGGAACGCGTCCCGCTGCCAATGGCACGCTGCGCCCAATCGACCCTTCCATCATGGGAATTTCGGCGGGAATGGGCAGTGGGCGGGGCGCGCTGACTCGTTCGCCCTGGCTACACACAGGAGGAGGAGGAGGAGGAGGAGGAGGAGGAGGAGGAGGAGGAGGAGGAGGACTGATCCCCTCTCGTACACACCGTGCACAACTCGCCCTCCTCGCCCGTCTTCTGCCGGCGTGCGCGGCACAAGGACACGGGCACGCAGACGCGCAACCACAACAGCAGCCTCACACAACACACACAACACACACACACAGCGGCCTCTGCCTGAAGGCGCCGCTGATGATGAGGGGAGGGGGCAGGGGGAAGGCGGGGAGGAGGGGCAATCCGACGCTGGAGCATGCACACCTGCATCGCCTTGGGACCCAAAGTGCCAGGGCCCCAGGAAGAGGTGGAGATGGATAGTTTCGGACCCACGGGGGGCCACAGACATCCATATTGGCTGCCCCACTGGGATCCTGGGACGTCGGATCCCCAGGTGGTGGATCGATGTGCATGTGTATATATGTGCGTGTAGCGTATATGTGTTATAAGTATATGCTTACATTATAAATTCACATGTGTACATGTATAGCCCCAGCCTCAGACAGGGGGCGGAGGCGGGAATGAGTAGGAGGAAGAGAAGTGGAGGGAGAATGGTGAGGAGACGAAGAGAAAGACGAAGCAGGAGCGACAGCAACAACGAACATAATAGGCAAACAACGAGCTCTGCAAACCTCAACAACCTTAACCTCAACCTTGTTGCCGCGCCCCGCTCTGGGTCGGCGCGACTCAGAGGCTCCAGGATACCAGCAGTGGCGAGGGAGAGCCACCAACAACTCCTCGCGCAATGCCACTCCTTCCACGAGCCCGTTGCGCAAATCGCTGCTGCAATCGATCGCTGTCGAGCGTGGGGCCCTGGGAGGGACAGGAAGAAGCTGCTTGGCGGTCGCCTGGTGGTCCTGGGCGGTGAAGAGCCCGCACAGGCAGTCGTCGTAGCGCCCGGCGTCGAACGTTCCTGCGGAGCGCCACGGGCTCGATTGCTCTTCCTCCTCTCCTTGGCACGACGCCAGGGTTGAGTCGGGCATGTCCCTCCACAGGAGGAATAGATTCCAAAATGATTTAAACAAATATTGCCTGGGGACGACATTTCTTCTTTGTTTGAAGAAGTTTGAAGTTTCTGTTTTTGGCTATCGATATTTTTGCACATGTGTTGTTTTTGTTGGTTTTCATGTTGTGGTTTTTGAATAGGTTATGTTATTGAATGTGTTTGTTTGTAGTCTTTTAGAATCGGTTTTGTGTTTGGGGATCTGCCTCTAGGGGGACATGACCGACCTAACGCCAGGGCGTTAGGTCGGGTCATAACCCAGACATGATCGCGACCCAGCCGCGACCCAGACATGATCGCGTCGTAAAAAAAATCAGGACGGGAGGTCTTTGGCTATCCTCGGCCCCGGGGGGCCCTCGCCGGGCCTCGGGGCCGCCCAAACACGGCCCGGGACGAGGATCCAGTCCCAGGGAAGGGGTCGGGACTTCCAGGGACGCCGCCCTGAAAAAATCAGGACGTGGCATGTCTGGGTCTGTATTCCCCAGCCGCGACGTCAGGCTCCTCTTCCAGCGACCTGCGTTCCACTTCCCGGGGGGGGGGAGCATACCGATACCGATGCCGATGCCCACCCCTTGTTTGTGGCACCGTGGGGGGGGGGCGTTGCCACTTCTCGGTTCGCGTTGGTACCCTCGCTTGTAGAGGGCACACCCTGGGAGGAGCACCGGTGGCAGGATAGAAGACTTCGGAGGAGGACGACAGCGGCGGCGAAGACGATGCAACGCCGATCCGCGGCGATGTTCTTCGGTAACTGAGCGTGCACGTATTGCGCGGCACCGCCCCCAAAGTATCAGAGGCGTGGGCTGCAACGTTGAGAACGAAGGGGACGGGATCGAGGCGGACCAGGATGGGCCGCGGCCAAGGTGACTGGGCCAGTCGGGCCCCGAGAAAATCGGTGAAGAGTGAGGGGGGGGGGGAAGGCAAGCCCGCTCAAAATCTGTCCATTTGGTGCATGTTACCCCAGATCCGTTTCCTCCTCCTCCTCCTCCTCCTCCTCCTCGCCCCGAAAAACGGCCCCCGGATGCAGACAAGGGCAACAAACCTTCCCGAACCCAGGCCCTCGAACCTCGCCCCCACCCTTCCTGCTCGCCAGAACCAGTGCTGGGCCAACTCAGCCCCCCAGCCGGCTCCAGGGCCGAGGTGGACGAGGGGAGGGGAGGAGCACTCGATCGATGATCGTCTTCGGGCCGACTCATCCAAGGCGATGGCTCATGCAATCAGGCCTCGAGTTCGAGGCCCAGACCCCCAAGGTCGTGATCTTGACTCGCAGCGCGGGCCCACCGAGGTCTCGCTGATGAAAGAACAACGCGCCGTCCAACCCACAGGGAGGCGGGATGGGGAAGGGCAAGGCGATGAAGGCGCTAGAAATATGGATGCGACCTGTCGGACCCCTGAGGGGGCACTCCCGTTTGAGCGGGGATCCCCAGCCAACAACCTGCGCCCACAGCACCACCCCGAGATGCCTGGAGGCCGCACAGGCCTGGGTGCCAGGTGCGAGAGCTTGCGAGAAGCGGCTCCTCGTGCTGAGCCGCTCTCGGACGGCCCTGGGGCCCAGAGAGGGCCGAACGACGTTGGGCATCCACCGCTGCCTGCCTCCGAACTGCCCAGCGCGGCGTGGCCCTCGTCGCTGCGGCCAGAGCCCACATGCGTCACGACGATGGGGTGGACGGTTTCCCCCGGGGCCGCAGGCAACCCGAGGAGGGGAGGGCGAGGAGGGGGAGGGGAGGGGGAGGGGGAGGGGGAGGAGGAGGAGGAGGAGGAGGAGGAGGAGGAGGAGGAGGAGGAGGAGGAGGAGGAGGAGGAGGAGGAGGAGGAGGAGGAGGAGGAGGAGGAGGAGGAGGGAGGAGGAGGAGGGAGGAGGAGGAGGAGGAGGAGGAGGAGGAGGAGGAGGAGGAGAGGAGGAGGAGAGGAGAGGGAGGAGGAGGAGGAGCAGGAGGAGGAAGAGGAGGAGGAGGAGGAGGAGGAGGAGGAGGAGGAGGAGGAGGAGGAGGAAGACCTCCGATCTGGCCTGCTCTCCCCAAGGCCTCCGACCTCAGAGGTCCCGACCCTCTCCTGGCTCCGGACCCCCGTACTTTGGACGACTGTCGCAAGCAGGGCTGCAATCCCCGCCCTATATACTATTCAAGCTCCTTGGATGCCGACTTCAGCCCTACTTCGCCGTCGCTGCGTACGCCGCGTTTTTTTGGGAGATCTCCGCCCTGATTGCTTTTCTGAGGCGGCGAGTTCCGCCCTGCCTGTTCGCATCATTCGGTGTGCATTCCCGACGCAGTTTCAATCCGAAGCCAGGGTTTTTCTCCAAAGGGATAGTTTTGCGTTTTGGATGCGCACTTTGTAGTCCCGACATAAAATGCCTAGCATGCCCGAGATGCCAAAATCAACAAAACGAATACCCAGATTGAAAACCAGATATGGTCGGAGCTCTTGGAGGCGCGGCCGCCCAGTGGCTCGAGGTTCCGGCCCCCCTGACGGGGAACGTTAGTGGGGGGACCGGCTCATGGGGGGAACCTTGGGCGGGGGCAAGGGACCTGTAAAGCGTACCCACCGCAAAGCGTACCCACCTTCCACAGTTCGGGAAGGTGTTCCGCATTTTTTGGAATGCTATTCCGCGCGGTATTCTGTGCGTACCGTTTCATGGACCTACTCACGCACGGTCGCCAGTCACGCAGGGGGGCTATGTCAATTCGCTCAACCCCGTGGCGCGGCCCCAAGGGCCACCGAAACACGCGGCACATATTCTTTGCAGCGTGCGTGCCAACTTGTAAACGCTAGAACACGCGTGTGAGTTTCACTCGGAAATATTACACTGCGCAAGCACAAGTGCACTTCTGTTGACGTTTTCTGACACCCGCGCAACCCCAACGCGCAAAGGGGCAAACACGCGCGCGAAGGGGGCATTTTTGCTCAATGCACCAGCGGCTGACACCAAACACATTGGGAAGCGAACCAATATATTATATTATTCTTCGACGTCTTCACAACGATGCTGAACCGATCCGCATGTGCCTGCCAGCCTTGGCGGTGCCCTCGTCCGTGAGCACGCGCTCCACGCCAGTTTCGTCGAGCACCTTGGGTCTCGAAGACGGCTCGGGGGCAGAGTTGGTTTTCGGCCCCCACGACGTGGTCGTGGACCGCACCTGGTCCTGGAGCCCCAAGACAAAAGCAATGCCATCGGGTCTTGGGCCGACCTGGTGGCCCTGCGGTCTCCTACGGCGCCTTCGGGGGATTCCTGAAGGCCTCCTCGCCCCTCCCACAGGTTCGTCCCCTGGAGCCCGAGGGCCGTTGCCTCGGTGGAAGAGAACCCCACAGGGCTCCAGGCGAGTGCCTGCTTCCCTGGGGCCACGTCCCAGAGCCCCTCCCGCGCCGCGGACCCCGTCCCCGCGAGTCCCGGAACAGTGTTCCTGGACTCGCGGAATACTTGCCCGCCGGCTGGTTTGGGGGGTACGCTTTGCTGGTCTGTTCGCCGCCGAGACCCTGGTGGGTACGCTTTCCTGGTCTGTTCCCCGCCCAGACTGGGGTGGGTACGATTTCCTGGCTCGATCGCCGCCCATGGGGGGCGGGATCCCTGTAACTGTCCTTTCAGCGAGCCGAGGCCCGGGTGGGTACGCTTTACTGGTCTGTTCCCCGCCCAGAGAAATAGCGTCCCCTGGGTACGCTTTACTGGTCTGCTCGCTGCCCAGGGTCGTGGGTACGCTTTCCTGGCCTGTCCGGCCTCCAACACAAGCGCCCCGGAACAGTGTTCCGTCGAGCGCGGAACACTGTTCCGCACGGAGGGGAATTCAGGCCCCCTTCCGCAGGGGCCCTGCCTCCAGGTCACGCGGACCCCGAGGAGGACCCCGAGCCCCCTAAGCATGCCAGGACGCGGGCCCCCGAAGCAGCTCCAGAGACACAGCCCCAGACACCCAGGGACGAAGAATGGGGGGGGGTGAGGGGCGGAGTCGGACTCTGGAAGGACGGAGGGAGGACGGAAGAGGGGACGAGGAAGAGGGAGAAATGGCGAAGGGAACGGAAGGGGGAGAGGGACGGGAGGAGAGGGATATCAGTGAGAACAGAATGATGCAAGGAGAGAGGAGGGGGGAACAGGGAGTGCGGAAGGAGGAAGGAGGAAGGAAGAGGGAGGGAGGGAGGAGACAGGAGAAAGAGGGGCGAGTGAGGAGAGGGGGGCGGGGGATGAGAAAGAAGCGAGGGGAAGGGGGAAGGAGGGAGGGCTGACGGAGGGAGGGAGGGAGGGACTGAAGGGCGGAGGGATGCAGAGACGGAGAGAGGATGAAAAAGAAGGTACGCGTTGCACTCACAGCCGCGCGCGATATGGATACGTGGGCACACAGCTAGCGTCCAAGCCATGGCTGGATTCCAAGAGTGTCGATAGGAACTGTCGAGCGATAGTGTTGTAGGATGTCCGACTTCCGCCCTCTGTCAGCCGCTTCTCTTCAAAAGGAAGGGGAAGCCCACCACCCCCCAACGAAAAGCCAGATGGACGGACAACTAGAGCTCCCGTCGACCCACAAAGATGATGAAACGCAGGTAAGCAATCAGTCGCTCTACATATGATGTATCAATGGGCGACACTCCACACGTGGGTACGGTTTACTGGCTCACTTTGGGTGGGTACGCTTTACAGGTTTGATGTTGCCTCCCTAGAACCATCGAGCGAGGGGGCCACATGCCAACCCTGCCCCTGCCCCCCACGAATTCTGAGGGGGAGGGCGGGGTTCACCTCGTTCGGGAGCTCGGTGAACCCCGCCCTCCCCCTCAGAAATCGTGGGGGCCGGGGCAGGGCTCGCACGTGAGGAGGAGGAGGAGGAGGAGGAGGAGAGGAGGAGGAGCAGGAGGAGGAGGAGGAGGAGAAGGCGGAGGAGGAGGAGGAGGCGGAGGAGGAGGAGGAGGAGGAGGAGGAGGAGGAGGAGAGGAGGAGGAGGAGGAGGGCTGAGGAGGAGGAGGAGGAGGAGGAGGAGGCGGAGGGCTTGATGCCTCGCCGATGGACCGATCGGCGCCGGGCCCCCGAGGGCGACTCACGCACGGCCCTGGGCGGGGGGCGGGCCAGCGAGCCTCCCTGTCGGCGAGGAGCGGGCGGCCGGGGGTCGACGCGGCCCCCCCCGGAGGTGGCCGAGCGGCTCGGCCTGGGGTGCGAGTCTCCTGTCAGGGGGACGTAAGACCTGGGTACAGTGGACTCGGAAAGCCCCGACGAGGTCGTCAAAAAAATGACGAGGCCGAGCCTGCATTTTGACGAGGCCTCCCGCTGCAGACATCCCACGAAACTCCTCCTCGTCAGAATCCGAGGCGCGGTCGTCAAAAAACGATGGCGAACCCGAGTCCTGGCAAACCCGGGTCTTACGCTCCCCCGATCCTGCGGAGGATGCTCCGCAGGTTTTGGCAGGCCGAAAATGATGTTCTCGAAACTTGAGCATTCGTCAGAGCTCTACTGTTTTTTTCCCAGGGAGTTTGACATCACTCCCGCTCGCCAATCTTGATCTCAGGTCGGCCTCCTCGGCGGACCTCCCGTAGCATCATGGCCGAGGCTTGGCCGAGCCCCCCCCCTGACGCTGCCGCTGACCTAGGGCATCATGGCCGAGCGGCTCGGCCTGGGGTGCGAGTCTCCTGCGGAGGATGCTCCGCAGGTTTTGGCAGGCCGAAAATCACGTTCTCGAGATTTGAGCATTCGTCAGAGCTCTACTGTGTTTTCCCATGGAGTTTGACATCATTCCCGCTCGCCAATCCTGATCTCAGGTCGGCCTCCTCGGCGGACCTCCCGTAGCATCATGGCCGAGCCTAAGCCGAGCCCCCCCCCCCTGACGCTGCCGCTGACCGAGGGCATCATGGCCGAGCCTAAGCCGAGCCCCTCCCTGACGCTGCCGCTGACTGAAGGTATCATGGCCGAAGGTAAGCCGAGCCCCCCCCCTGACGCTGCCGCTGACTGAGGGTACACTGGCCCCCGTGGGCCCGGCGGGGCGCTCGCCTGTGGGACACGCGGAGCACTCGAGGGCCCGCCGGCGGCGCGTGGAGCCCGTGAAGCACTCGTCGCAGACCCCGTCGGGCTGCAGGAAGAAGCCGGCGGCGCAGTGGGTCTGGCCACGGGGGCGGGAGAGCCCAGAGTCGACTCGACGAGTCGAAGCGGCGATCGAACTCAATCGGCTCGGCGGAAATCGGCAGCCAAGTCGGGAGGAGCCGAATCTCGGCAGAGTAGTAGGGCCCCATTGAGAAATCGGACTTCAAGTCGGAGTCTGAAGCCGAATCGAGTCGGAGTCGGAATCCATCGAAATCGAATCGAATCGAGTCGGAGGGATCGAAACGAGCCCTGCAGGGAGGCCGAGGCAAGTGAGGGCACACAGGGAGGGGAAGAAACAGGGCGCCTTGCCATCGCTCGGGCGTCCACTGCCCGTGCAGTGTTCGGCGTCCTGCGTCTACTCTTTCCGCAAGAGGATCCACGATGCTCCTCGATGGTACCCGCCGAGAAAAACACGCACACGTCCGAGCGATGCCAAGGGTCGGGTCGGGCGAAATGGGGGGGATAGCAAAGGGGGGGTTTGAGAATCAGCTCACGCAGCTGACTTTCCCGGCGCCTCCCGGCGCCGGAGGCGGCTACGCATCGAGGAACGGGCCCCTCGGTGGGGCCGAAACCAGCTACATGCAGCAGATTTCATAACCCCCCCTTTCCCAAACCCCCTCTTTCGCCCGACCCGAAAGGGGAAGGCGAGGACAGAGCCGCTCGGATCGTCCAGACCTGCCCCGGGCGCCGCCGAGAGGACGTGAGGGGCTGCGTATTCCAGGCCGCGGGAGGCCTGGGCCCGGCCGGGCACGGCCTTGAGAAGAAGGTCCGAGGTACCGGCCACACGCAGACCCAGATCCCCGACGGCATGAGGTTGTCAACGGGAAGTCCCGACCAATTCCCTGCCTGGGCCAGTACCGTCGGGGCGTTGGCCTAAGGAACCCAAAATAAGGAACGAGGCCCCTTTTTCCCATAAGTTGAACTTCGATTTCACATCGAAACCCTAAGCAAAACCAAAGGCGAACTGCAAAACAACTAAGGAACACCGAGCCCCTCCCCAACGAAAAGGGTTCCTTCTTCAGTGCCCCGACTGTATGATGCTGTCAACGGGAAGTCCCGACCAATTCCCCGCCCGGGCCAGCATTGCATCCGTGATTGGTTTTTGAAGGTCCCCGGGGCCTGCGAGGGACCCAATGAAGCCGAAAACGGTGACAAAAACGCCTGCCGGCGCCGGCCGCAGGCTGGCGCAGTCGGGACAAGCACGTAAGGATCCCAGACATGATCGCGTCGTGAAAACAAAATCGGGACGGGAGGCTTTTGGCTATTTTCGGCCCTGGGGGGCCCTCACCAGGCCTCGGGACCGTCAAAAAGCGACTCAGGACGAAAAACCGGTCCCGGGGAAAGGGTCGGGATGTCGTTTGTTTTTTTGCGACGCGATCATGCCTGGGATCCTTACATTTACATTCTTGTTCCGCCCGCGCCAGCCTGCGGCCCGAAGAGTACCTCTAGGGGGCCACATGTGAACCCTACCCCTACCCCCACGATTTCTGAGGGGGAGGGTGGGGTTCACTTCGCACGGGAGCTCCCGAACGAAGTGAACCCCACCCTCCCCCTCAGAAATCATGGGGGGTAGGGGTAGGGTTCACATGTGGACCCCTAACCTCCCCGGGAGGCCTAAGAGAATGAAACACCTCCCGTCGTGGCTCTCTCACAGCGCGATGGGGGCCTGCGTCCCTCCCTTCCCCGTCACCCGTCGTCGCCCGCCGCGTCCCATGGCAACGCAGGCCGCGAGCCCGAGCCGCGGGGCGGCGAACGCAGCCGGCGAGGCGGGAGGAAGGCAAAAGACGCGGCCAGGAGTAGGTCGGGCATGTCCCCCTATACAGGCGGATTTTACGCGAAGAATGAATACGGAAAAGAACATGCATCAACATAGTTCAACAATCGAACAAATAATGGCCGATCATCGTCCAAAGACTAACTTTCTAATTCTTTTTGAGTTGTCCACCTGTAGAGGGAGAAGCCCGACTCATTAACGCCAAGATGAGGATGGAATCGGGTACCGCGGGGTCGTGTCGTGCCGACCCCGGCGTCGTTTCTTGACACCGCGGGGAACGCCCAACCTTGGACGATCGGCCGTTTCCGGCACGTCAGATCGTTCAACATCGGCCGGTTCTGGGTCGCTGGTGGCGTTCAACGTTGAACGCCTGTGGCGGGGTCGCCGCCGGTCGACACGACGCGAACCTACCGGAAGGATGAATCGAGAATCCGAGAAGCTCTCTAATTCGTCGGTGTCTCATTCGTCGTCTCCTCGTCGTCGTCGTCGCCGTCGTCGTCGCCGTCGCCTTCACAAGCTTTCTCCTGAGTGTCCTTCTCCAGCGCGCCAACCGTTGGCTCTCTTACCCTGGGCCATCCTTTTCAAACATGAGAGCCAACACGACAATAATGAACGTCGGAATTCACTCGAAGGGAAGCCCCTTCCTTCGATCCCTTCCCTGCGGGGGGGGGGGCGTCCTGGGGGTGGGATCCCTGGTCAGAATGCCATTTCCGTCGCCGTTCGTCCCTTATTCTCGGCCGTCCCTGTCCGAGCCCAACAACGCTCCAGCAGCGCTCCAAGAGCGCCCCAAGAGGCGATCAGGAGGGCCTTGATTAAGGAACCCCCTTCTTTGATTGATCTCCTACAAGATAGCCTCAAAAACGCCTCTGAAACTCCCAGAAGCGCCCCAAGAGGGCCTCAAGAGGCGCCCATGATAACCCAAGATGTGTTCAACATGCTCGTCGTCCTCATCGCCGCCGTCTTCAGGGTCGGCGGCACCGAGTCTAAGGCCTTCGCAACAGAGGAAGGACAAACTACATAAACCAAACTTTCGACGGTCCGCGCGGACTTCTTGGATCCGCGCTGGGCCCCCCTCCCCAGCGCGCGGGGCGCGACAGGGGCGGCACTGGAGGCGCCGCCAAGAGGAGGTATGCCGGATGTGAGGGATGCCTCGGGCGCCGCAGCCTTCTCAGGGCATTCTGGAGCGCTGCGAGAGCGCTCTGGGAAGCTCTGAACGGACGCATCCTCGTCGTAGCCTTCGGCCGGCCATGTCCTCCTACAGGCAAGTTTTGAGGGACAAATGATATAGTAAAACACACTCATTGAGTGGAGCTCCCAACCTGTCCGCCGCGTGTGTGTCTAGGCGCACGAACTTTCGAAAACAAGCGGATTGTAACATTGAGGGTGTGGGAGCGAACGTAGCTATGAATGAATTGGAGTGCTAATGAATCTCAATAGTACGAGTGCGTCTCTGCGCATGAGCGTGGGGCCTCCTGTGGCCGCCTGAAATTTCCGGGGGCTTCCTGCGGCCTCCTAGAGCCTCTTGGAACCTCCTGGGGGCTCTTGGGGCTTCCTGTGGCCCCCATGAAATCTCCTTGGGCCTCGTGTGGCCTCCTGGGGCTTCCTGGAACCTTCTGGAGCCTCCTGGGGCCTCCTGGGGGGATTCGTGCCCCAGGGGAAGCCCAATCTATAGGAACAGATGTAAAAGACCGAGGATCGGAACCACACGAGAGGGGCAAACTATATATATATATATATATATATATGTGTATATATATGTGTATTGCTATGTATATATATATATATATATGAGTTGTGTATATACATGAAAATATGTATATGTATATACATATATCCATTTCCATATGTGTATATATGCATATGTATATATATATATATATATATATATATGTATATATGTATATATATATATATATATTCCTGCGCACTTCCACTGACGCTATCCTCCGTGCAGTGCAAGCACCTAGACAACAAAGTGTTGTTTATTTCTGCGTTTTCCATGCCGAACCCCCCCCCGCCGTCAACCTGCAGGGCGAAAGCGGATGCATTTGAAAGCCGTTTTCTTCCTCGCCCAGCGCGTTGGCAAACACGCAGAGAAACGAACTGAGAACCCTGCCTACCGCAGGCGCCGGCTGGAGCGGACAATTCGTGCCCCCCCTGCGCAGAGCAGCAGATATCGGAATCCACAAGGAAGAGGAGAAGGAAGGAGAAACCAGGAGAAGGCCCCAACAAGGAGGGAGCGTGCGGAAGAGTGGCTCACACCGCCGCCACCATGGAGTCGCACCCCGGCACCAATTTCAAGACCTTCCTGTCCATCTTGGTGCTGCGACCCATGATGACCGTCGGAGCCACATCAGGTATTTCAAGTAGCCGTCCCCGTGCCAGGGCGGAGGCTGTAGGGTGACGGGCACGGGTAGTGGTACTGGTGCGTCGTGGGCCCAGCAGCTCAAATCCCTGCGCGCAGGCCGTGCATTGAATTCAGTCGTTGGTGAGCTGGAGTTGGTGGGGGGCTGGACCCGGCGGCCGTTGAGGGCTCAAACTGGACATAAAGCCCGCGCGCGAAGGTAGAGTTGGAGGCGGCGCAGGCGTCGGGGCAGGAGTCGGAGAGATGGAGGTGCGCTTGCACGGCCCGTATTGTGGAATGGGGCGGGTGGAGGTGAAGCCGGAGATGGAGAGCAAGCGTCGGATGTCGTTGGCGTCGGTGCTGGGGTGGGCTTTGGTATTGGTGTCGGCGTAGGTGCCAGTGTTGAGGTTGGTGCAGGGGCTGTCGTCGGAGCGGAGGCGTTGATGCAGGGGCTACCGTCGGAGTGGAGGGGGAGGGTGGTCCATAGTGGAGCTGTCACCTTTGGGCTGGCCTGGGAGGGGCGTGGGAGCCCGCCCATGCGAAGCCAGGAGATTTGATGCTGTAGGTCGGAATGCTGCGTTGGTGTGCGTTGGAGGTCGATCGGTGAAGGTGTATGTGGAATGTTTGATGCTGGGTGTTGCAGGTGGTGGTGCTGGCCTGGTGGAGGTTGAAAGTCGATAGGGGGGGGTGATGGTGTGAACGTTGATGCCGGATGCTGGATGTGAGAGGTCAGGGTGCGGAACTGGTGGAGGTTGGAGGTCACCCGGTGGAGGTGTAATTGGAGTTGGGTGCTAGATGCTGGGGGTGAAACTGCCGAGTTCGTGGACGCGGGACGACGATAGGTGAGGTGGAGCTGGGAAGATGGATGCTGGTGGCAAGATGGCGCAGTGTCGATCTGGTAGAGGTTGAACATCGACACGTGGAGCTGGACAACTGGACGCTGTTGTAGATCGGAATGCCCGTTGGTGGGAGCTGGAGGCCGATTTCTTACCACCACGGCTCCCGTCATCTGAGTGCTTGCTGCTCTCAGTGTGCGACTGCACCGGGCACTTTATCAATCGTGTCGCTTGGGGAGCCTGTGGCCCCCGTAACGGTCTAGCTGGCCGTGCGTGTAAACAGATATGCACCATGTCGCAATAGACAGCAGCAGTGGAATGACATACGTCCCCCCTCCACCTCGCATCATCCAGAATCTTCACCTGGTGCCCGTCGTGCTGCTCGTGGTACGCGCCGGACTGCAACTCGTACCCGTCGTGCTGCTCGTGGAACTCGCCGTGTGACTCACCCGTCGTACTGCTCATGGTGCCCTCCTTGCTGCTCCTGGTGCCCGTCGTGCTGCGCATCCGCCGTGCTGCTCCTGGTGTCCCGCGTGCTCGTCGACGTGCAGCTTTTGGTTTCCGTCGTGCTGCGCGTGGTGCTCGTCGTGCAGCTCGTGGTATCCGTCGTGCTGCTCCTGGCACCCGTGGTTCTGCGGATGGCATCTGTCGTGCAGCTCGTGGTGCCCGTCGTGCTGTAGCTCGTATCGGTCGACGTGGGCGTGGTCTCCGTCGTGCTGCTCGTGGCACTCGTCGTGCAGCTCACGGAATCCCCTCTGTCAGTTGAGGCTGGCAGGCCTGTAGCTGTCCCGGCCGCGTGACCGATGGATTGTGGGAGGGCGTCTGCCCTGGACTCGGCCGGAGTCGAAACTGTGCACGAGTTTTCTCGCACCCCGAGGGTGGACGCCGGCGTGTCGCCCTATTTGGGGGATGCCAGCCTGTCGATGTATTCCAGTGCTGCTCGTGGTCACTGCCGCGCAGCTCGTGGGCCCCGTCGTGTTGCACGTGGTACTCGTCGTGCAGCTCATGGAATCCGCGATTGTGCTGTAGCAGGTGCAAGTGTTGGCACCAGCGGCAGAGCTGGCGACGGCGCCGGTGTAGACGATGGCGCTGGTGCTGGCTTAGGCGCAGGCGTAAAAGCTAGCGTGTCGGAACTGGCGTTGATGCTGGCGTAGGCGCAGGCGTTGATGCTGGCGACGGTGCTGGCGTCGGCGCTGGCGGGAACGCCGGCGTTAGAGCTGGCGTTGGTGCAGGCGTGGGAGCTGCTGTAGGCGCTGGCGGTGTTGCCGGAGGAGGCGCCAGCGTTGGTACATCGGCGCTGGCGCCGGCACAGATTTAGGTGAGGCGCCGGAGTTGATGCTGGTGTCGGTGCGGACGTCGGCGCAGGCGCACGTGTCGGCGTTCGTGCTGGCGGCGGTGCTGACATCGGTGCGGGTGCGCTGGCGTTGGAGCCAGGGCAGGCGCTGGCGTTCGTGCTTGCCTCAGTGCTGGCGTCGGTGCTGGTGTCGGCGCTGGCGTTGGTGCAGGCGCTGGCGTTGCTGCTGCAGCCTTAGTGTTGGCGTCGGCGCTGTTGTAGGCGTCGACGGCTGTGCTGGTGTCGGTGTTGGCGTCGGTGCTTGCGTAGACGCTGGCATTGATCCTAGCATTTGCGACGGCGTTGGTGCTGGTGGCAGGGTTGGCGTCACCGCTGGAGTAAGCGTTGGAGTTGATGCTGGCGTAGGCGCAGGCGTTGATGCTGGCGTCGGAGCTGACGTTGGCGCTGGCATAGGCGCCTGCGTTGATGGTTGCGTCGATGCGGGCGTCGGTGCTGGTGCAGGCGCTGGCGTTGGTGCAGGCGTAGGCGCTGGCGTTAGTGCTGGCGTCGGTGCTGGCGTCGGTGTTGGCGTAAGCGCTGGCGTGGGGGCCAGCTCGGACGCAGGCATTGATTTCGACGTCGGTGCTGGCGTCGGTGCCAGCGTAGGTGTCATCATTGGTGCTGGCGTCGGTGTCAGCGTCGGTGCTGGCGTAGGCGCTGGCGCTGGTACCAGCGCAGGCGCTAGTGTTTAGTGCTGGAGTCGGTGCAAGCGTCGGCGCTAGTGAAGGCGTTGGGAATAGTGCCGGCACAATCGCAGGCGCTGATGCCACCGCAATCGCACGCGCTGATGCTGGTCCCAGTGATGGCGTCGGCGCTGACGTGCGCGCCTGCGTAGGTGCTGGCGTCGGTGCTGGCGTCGGTGCGGGTGGAGACGATGGCGTTCCTGCCAGGCCAAATCGATAGCGGATGGGCTGGCACACCCTTTTTAGACTTGAGTCGATTGCCACACTGAGCTTGAGGGGACAGTTTTTCAGGCAATCGGGTCGGTCCCGAAATTGTCCAATTCAGCCCTGCATCGCGTCACGGACGCGGAGTTGCTCACCATCGTGCGACAGACCTGCTAATCGTCGTGCTGCTCATCGTCGTGCTTGTGATGGCCGTCGTGCTGAACCAAGGCCGCGCTGCTCGTCGTCGTGCTGCTCGTCTATGCCTCCCTCCTTGTCCAGAGCCTCTGGTTGCGCAACGTGTGCGTCGGGGAGTCGGTGAACCTGCGAGGTTTGGGGAGTCAGGGCGGGGAGTCCGGGAGGTGATGCGCGGGACGTTGGCGTCGCAGCCCCTCGCGGTGACGCAGTGCCCTCCTCATGTCCAGGCGTTGGCGGCAATGGGGCCTGCAACTGTCGTTCCTGGTGGCAGGATGGGCATCGGCCCGCGCCCGGTGCCACAGTTCTGAAGAGCGGGCAAGCACTGTGCTGGCAAGAGTGTAACCCCGTGAGCAGAGTTTCTGGTCCACCACCGCGGAGGCGGAGCACCAGGTGCATCGTGGCGTGCTTCTGGATGTCGTAGTCCGTACGCGTGTGACTGTCCTCCAGCTGCTGGCTGCCGTAACTCAGGCGTTGCTGGACAGGTGAGATCTCCTCGGTGGCAGCAGAGGGGCAATCTGTAGGAATATAGGATCACACGTAAAGCATCAAGGATTCGTGCCTCAGGGCAGGCCGAATCAATAGGAACATATGTAAAACAAAGAAGAATGGATACACAAGAGAAAGACCAACTATAGACACAGACGTAAAACAACACGGACTCGTGCTCCAGCGGAGGTCCAATCTATACGAACATACGTAGAACACCCGAGATTGGAGCCACTCCTGTGGCCTTCTGAAGCGTCCTGCTCCTGGAGCCTCTTGGGGCCTCCTGGGGCCTTCCGGGGCTTCCTGGTGCCTCCTGACGCTTCCCGTGGCCTCCTGTGGCCTCCTGGGGCATCCTGGTACTTCCTGGGGCCTCCTGGGGCCTCCTGTGGCCTCCTGGGGCCTCCTGTGGCCTCCTGGAGCTTTCTGGAGCATCCTAAACCCTCCTGAGGTTTCCTGAGGCCTCCTGGAGCCTCTTGGGGACTCCCGCGGCCTCTTGAACCTGCCTGTGGCATCATCAACATCATCATCATCATCATCATCATCATCATCATCATCATCATCATCAACATCATCATCATCATCATCATCATCATCATCATCATCATCATCATCATCATCATCATCATCATCATCATCATTATCATCATCATCACCACCATCATCATCATCATCATCATCATCATCGTCAAGCGTGTGAGTCGCCGTCGTCATCATCATAATCGTCATCATCAGGATCGTCATCACCAATCTCACCACGGGCATTATCATCATACTAGCATCATCGTCATCATTACCATCGTGATCAGCATCCTCATATTCATCCTGATCCTTATCCTCACCATCACAATCACCATCCTCATCCCGATTATCATCCTCATCCTCAACCTCCTAATCCATCAACCTCATCATCATGATCATCATGAGTAGCATTAATCAACGTCATCATTATCCGCATCATCATCATCATCATCATCATCATCATCATCATCATCATCGGCATCATCAGGATCATCACCGTCAAAATGATCATCCTAATCAACATCATAATCATAATCATGAGCAGCGTGATCATTGTCGTCAAAATCGGCATCATAATCAGCATCATCATCATAACCGCCATCATCATGATCATCCTCACTACCATACTCAGCATTATCAGCAGCATTATCAGCACCATCATCATCAGCAGCATGATCATTATCCTTATCCTCATCCTCATCCTCATCCCACTCATCATCCTCATCCTCTTCCGCTGAAGAATCATCATCACCCTCACCAGCACCATCATCATCATCATCATCATCACCCGCATCATCATCATCATCATCATCATCATCATCATCATCATCATCATCATCATTCTCCGAATCATCATCATCATCGTCATCATCATTACCATCATCATCAGCATCATCATCAATTTCATCATCAACATCATCATCGTCATCATCATCATTGGGCTGTCGTGCTCTGCGCGGCAGCCTCAATCCTCGATTCTCTGGCCCCCGTCATCCGAATGGCCTGGTCGGAAGCTCCGGTCTCCCTCCTTCCTGTTCCGTCCTCCACCACCTCCATCCTCAGCCTTACCAGGTAAAGCACAAAAGATGCGCTGTAAAACGGCCCTATTCTTGCCCCTCGATTCATCCTCTTACTCGACTGGATACGAGTCTACATCAATATCCTCCTCCGCCTCCGCCTTCTCTTCATCCTCTGCCTCCTCCTATTCCTACTCCTCCTTCTCCTCATCCTCCTCCATCATCATCATCATCATCATCATCATCATCATCATCATCACATCATCACATCATCATCATCATCATCATCATCATCATCATCATCATCATCATCATCATCAGCATCGTCATCGTCATCGTCATCATCGTCGTCCTCGTCAAATCCATCAGCATGATAACCATGAACATCATGATTCATGACCATTATCATCATCACCATCGTCATCAACACCATCGAGACATCCTCCCAATCTGAACCACCCAGAGTGCACAGACCAACGCCTCGCCCGAGACATCCTCAGAATCTGCTCTGAACGCACGCGAATCTGGCCACCAAAAAGAGCAACCCGCTCGAGACATCCTCGCATTCTTAGCCTCTGTGATGCGAGTACCAGCGATAATCCAGAGACATCCTCAACATCTGCTCTGGAAACGGAGGATTTTGAGGGCGCAATCACGCAAACCGCTCGAGACATCCCTGCAATCTGGGCGCGAACGGAGGAATGAGATACCCCTGGCGGCTCCCCTGTGGGTGCGCTGTAACCAGCGCCTCGCCCGAGAAATCTTCAGAATCTGCTCTGAACGCGCACACATCTGGCCACCCAAACACGCAAACCGCTCGAGACATCCTCGACATCTGGTCTCCCTGGGGTGCGAAAAACCAGCGCCTCGCTCGAGGCATCCTCACAATCTGCTCCAGAAGTTCCGGATGTTGGGTGCGCGCGAACCGCTCGAGACATCCTCGCGATCTGGGCGCGAACAGACGAGTGAGATACCCCCTGGTGGCCTCCCTTGGGCGCGCTGAAACTAGCGCCTCGCCAGAGACATCCTCCAAATCTGCTTCGCCATCATCATCATCATCATCATCATCATCATCATCATCATCATCATCATCATCAGCAGCAGCAGCATCATCATCAGCATCATCATCATCATCAGCATCATCATCATCATCATCATCTTCATCAGCATCATCATCATCATCAGCATCATCATCATCATCGTCATCGTCATCACCATCATCATCACCACCATCACCATCACCATCACCATCACCATCACCATCACCATCACCATCATCATCATCATCATCATCATCGTCATCATCATCATGATCATCGTCATCATAATCATCATCACCACCCACCTCCTCCTCCTCCTCCTCCTCATGCTCCTCATCATCATCATCATCATCACCATCACCATCACCATCACCATCATCATCATCATCATCATCATCATCATCATCATCAGCAGCAGCAGCAGCACCAGCTCCTCGCTCGAGACAATTTCAACATCTGCTTCGCCATCATGATCATCATCATCATCATCATCATCATCATCATCATCACCATTACCACCATCATCATCATCATCGTCATCATCACCATTGTCGCCATCATGATTGTTGTTATCATCATCAACACCACCATCCTGCTCATCAACATCACCATCAACACCATCATCGTCGTAACCTGAGTGGCGACCCGGAGTGTGGCCCTGAGGAGGAAGGGGGTGATGGGCGAGCAACGACATATGTACATGTACGCCCTCCGCGGTCTTGCCTGCACGAACGTCCGCGTTGACACGCACTCCAGGGGAAGCTAAACGCGTACGTGTACATATGTTGCTGGCCTCTGAGGTGAGGGAGGAGTCGGCGCGGTTGGAGAAAGAACAAGAACCCGATCCGTTGGATACGGAGCAGAACAAGAAGTCCATCCTTTAGATATGGGAGGAGCAAACAAACATAGTCAAACAAAAAGCGCAAACTACCGTCCCCATACTGTTTCTCACGGTTCTTGAATATTCCTCCTGTAGGGGGACATGCCCAACTGAATCCTACAGGGCCCTGACCTCCGACCGCCGCTTTTTTTGCTCGCAGAAAGGACCCCAGAAACGGTCCAGGGTTCTCCCCTGGGGCCCGTCGTTCGTGCCGAGCCATCTCCTCCGCCTCCTCCTCCCTCCTCCTCCGCCTCCTCCTCCTCCTCCTCCTCCTCCTCCTCATCGTCCGCCTCCGCCTCCGCCTCCACCTCTGCCTCCACCTCCGCCTTCGCCTCCTCCTCCTCCTTCTCCTCCTCCTCCTCCTTCTCCTTGGCCTCCTTCTCCGCCTCCTCCGCCTCCGCCTCCTCCGCCTCCGCCTCCTCCGCCTCCGCCTCCTCCTCCTCCTCTTCCTCCTCCTCCTCCTCCGCTTCCTCCTCCTCCTCCTGCTTCGCCGCCTCCTCCTCCACCTCCTTCCCCTGGGGCCCGTCGGTCCTGCCGAGCCATCGGTTGCGGGCCCCAGGGCTGGCGAGGGCCGAAGACGGCCAAGAACCGCCCGTCGCCAGCTCTTGCCGCGACGAGGGGACGTCGGGGGGGGTGAGGGTGGCCACCAGACTCCGCGCCTGTCTCGACCCGTATGAGGGGCAGCGACGGAAAGGATTGGCTTCGGGGGGGAACCATCGACCTGGAATCGGCGAGAATCGCCGATAGATCGGCGGTAGGACCCCGATCGCAAATCCGCACGCTCCTGTGCAGGGCTATCGGGCCCGAACCTAGAAGAGAAGAACGGCACAAACAGAAACTTCCGACGGGTCCCGAGGATTTCTTGGATCTGCGCTGGGCTCCCCTCCCTGGCGCTCCAGCGCAGAACCAACAAGTCTGCGAGGACCGTGGGAAGTTTATGTGTATGCCCTTCTCTCTGCTTCGACTATGGGCGACCATGGGCGATTTGGGGACGACGCATCCCCCTTGACGTTGCCCCCAACTCGGGCTTCGGCTCTTGGAGCACACCTCGGGCCTTGCCCGGCCAGGGGCACCCCCGGCACGCTCTCGGCGAGGCGCGGCTGCTGGAGCGCGCCCCGAGGCTGCAAGACCTCCGAGCACCAGCGGAAGCGCCCGAACACCGAACACCGGGCCCGAACCGGGCCCCCCCCCCAGGGAGCCCCCCCGGCCCCCCCCCCGCCCCCACAACGTTGCCCCCTAACGCTGCCCTGAGCCCCCACTCCCCAGCGTTGCCTCCCAACGTTGCCCCTGAGCCTAGTCTAGGAGGGCACCAACCCATACACCAACACCGATTCTGGCCAGGATCACCCTGGGCCAGGATCGGTGTACACGCCCTCCTGCCTCGGGCAAGCAGGCATATACACCGATCCTGGGCCCAGGGTGATCCTGGCCAGGATCGGTGTTGGTGTATGGTTGGTGCCCTCCGATGCCCCCCCCCCCCTCGCACGCACTACACGCAGGTGGAGCTTCGCGGCCCGGCGCTCGCGCGCCCGTCGCGCCACGGGGCCTCCGATCGCGGGGCGTTGACAGGGCAGACCTCGCCGTTGTACATGTCGAACTGGCCGGGGCGCGGGGGCCATCTTCGAGAAAGGCAGTTCTCGTATGGAGGAGGAGGAGGAGGAGGAGGAGGAGGAGGAGGAGGAGGAGGAGGAGGAGGAGGAGGAGGAGGAGGAGGAGGGAGGAGGAGGAGGAGGAGGAGGAGGACAGAGGCCTCCTTGATGGGGTCCGAGTAGATGGGGTCGGGGGATTGCACCGCATCGGCGACACCGGCGCGGAGGAAATCGGCTTCCACTCCGAGCCGCATCGTCGATGCAGCGGCGACGCGGTGCGATCCATCCCGACCCCATCTGCTCGGA
>CAUYUJ010014306.1:116304-168804 GCA_963575745.1 Prorocentrum cordatum
AGTAGTAGTAGTAGTAGTAGTAGTAGTAGTAGTAACAGTAGTGGTAGTAGTAACAGTAGTAGTAGTAGTAGTAGTAGTAGTAGTAGTAGCAGTAGTCGTAGTAGTAGTAATAGTCGTAGTAGTAGTAGTAATAGTAGTAGTAGTAGTAGTAGTAGTAGTAGCAGAAGAAGAAGTAGTAGAAGTAGTAGAAGTAGTAGTAGTAGGTAGTAGTAGGAGTAGTAGTAGTAGTAGTAGTAGTAGTAGTAGTAGTAGTAGTAGTCGTCGTAATAGTATAGCCGATGGCAGGCGCATGGGGCCCTCCCCCTCCTCTCCCTGGAGAAGGGCGGACCGCCCTGTTTTTGCTGGGAGGTGCCAGGGGAACCCCCTCCCCGTCCACCCTGACGTGAGGGAACGAGGTCCTGCGCGGAAGCGGGCCCTGGACACCAGGGCCGTACCTGGGCCAGCAGCTGCATCCTCCCCAGACCCCCTCGCGTTGTGAGAAAACCACGATGGCAAATTTTGCTACTTCCGGCATCCAGGGGCCCGTGGCGGGCCTCGGGACCGTCCAAAAACGACTCCGCATGAGGTACTAGTCCCGGGGAAGGGGTCCAGACCATGGCGGTCGACGCTGTGAAAAAATCACGACGTCGGGGATCTGGGTGGGTCACGTATCGGGGATCTCCTGACCCGGGTCAATCCAGACCCGGGTCAGCGGGAGACCAAAAACTGCAATGGTGGGAAAAAAAACTGCAACGCAGGTCCTCGCAAACCCGGGTCAGCCAATATGCGCGGCCGCCTCGCGGCCACGAGCGGCTCGCTAACCCGGGTCAGCCAGAGGGGGTCTTCGCAAGATCCTGCAGGATCCGGTGCCCTGGCTGACCCCCGTTTGCATTGACCCCCGTCTCTTGAGCCCCGAACGTACTTGCTCTCCTCAGTTCCGGCGTCGGGGGCGCTCGGGGGGCGAAAACCGAGAAACACCCGCAAGGCCCCTTCGGGCCGACCTTGCCCTCGAATGACCTCCGTTGGTGGGGGGAGGCGTGGCATGATCCGCCCCCTGCGTCGCGCTTGTCCGCTGGGCCCCGAGGGTACCCCGACTGATCACTCTGCGCAAGACAGCTTTCCTGGCCTGTGGCGGCAACCTGAGGATGGGGGCGCCGGGGACCTGGTGTCGTCAAGAGAGCGCAACATCGGATCTGGATCCTCCCTCCTCCTCCTCCTCCTCCACCTCCTCCTCCTCCTCCTCCTCCTCCACCTCCTCCTCCTCCTCCTCCTCTGGAGACCCTTGGCAGACCCAACAGACACGTCGCCCCGAAAAGGGACACCGCCGCAGCAGGTTGGTGCTCACCCAAGGGCTGGGAGGAGGGTCGAGGAGGAAGAGGAAGAGAAGGAGGAGGGGGGAGGAGGAGGGCGAGGAGGAATGGGAAGGAGTAAGAGCTGAGGGAGGAGGATACGAGGAGGAGGGAGGAGGAGGAGGAGGAGGAGGAGGAGGAGGAGGAGGAGGAGGAGGAGGAGGAGGAGGAGGAGGAGGAGGAGGAGGAGGAGGGGAGGAGGAGAAGCAGGGGGAGGGGGGTGGCGCAAGGAGCCCTGCGCGAGCCGACCCGCAGGTGGCACGTGCGGCTGCGGCGCCCCCGTCCAAGGCCCGTGCGGCCGGGCAGGCGCCCTCCCCCACCCTGCAGGGGCCTTTTCCCAGCAGGCGTCGCAGATGGTCAGAGCCCCGAATCATCAGGGGGAACTCGGGTCAGGGCTAGCTCGGGTTCGCTTTTCGGGATTCCGAACCCGAGTTGCCCCGGGGCCCGAGCTGCCCCGGATAATTCGGGCGCCCAGAGCCCCAATCCATCGGGGGCAACTCGGGTCAGGGCTAACTCGGGTTCGTTTTTCGGGAACCCAGACCCGAGTTACCCCGGATAACTCGGGCGCCCAAGATGGGGTGCGGTGCCCTTCTTCGAGTCCCATGGACAAACCATACAGTCGGGGCGTTGACCTAAGGAACCCTAAATAAGGAACGAGGACCCTTTCTACCATGAGTTGAACTTCGACTTCCCCATCGAAAACCTAGGGAAAACCTGAGGCAAGCTGCGAAACACTTAAGGAACGCGGAGCCCCTCCCCAACGAAAAGGGTTCCTTCTTCAGGGCCCCGACTGTACGCCCAACAGAAAAACATCATCGATCCCCTCCTGCTGGGGGGTGGAGGGGGACCCACGAACCTATGTGTAGGGCCAGGGAGGGGGGCACAAATGTGTGGGCGAAAAGGGGGGCGAGGGGATGGGGTGAACTCGGGGACCAGAGGATTGGGGATGTACCGGGGGCCAGTTGAGGTAATGCCACGGGCAGGCGGCGCTGCACACCGCGGCCCGCTGCCCTTCAGTGAGCACGCCGTACTTTTGGTAGTGTTGCTCTCGTGGGCTTTCTCAACGGGGCGATCGGGTTTGCATGTCGCAAAGACGAGATACAGCAGGGCATTTCACGCCCTATAGGCGACGATGTGCGGCCACTCGGTGGTCATGTCGATGCAGCCGTCGCCATCCTCAGAAGGGAAGGCTCCGCATGGCCATGGCGAGGAGGAGGAGGAGGACAACGACAACGACCAACTACAGCAACAAGAGCACCGCTGAGGAGGAGGAGGAGGATGACGACGACGACGAAGGATCGGTCAGAACGACAATCAGCTTCTGCCCCTCTCTTGGCGCGCTGGGGGTGCTCTCTTAAAGTCTTAGAACCAGTGGAGGTATACAGTCGGGGCGTTGACCTAAGGAACCCTAAATAAGGAACGAGGCCCCTTTTTTCCATAAGTTAAACTTCGATTTCCTATCGGAAACATAAGGAAAACCTGAGGCAAGCTGTGAAACACTTAAGGGACGCGGAGCCCCTCCCCAACGAAAAGGGTTCCTTCTTCAGGGCCCCGACTGTAGGAAGAGGAAGGCACTGACTACCACGACGATGGCAAGTACGAGCAGATGGCCATGTCAAGGACCATCACGACGACGGCATAATGAACGTTCCCCAGATGGAAAGCCACCAAAAATTCTCAGTAACGGATTTCGGTCGCGACAGGAAGTGGTCCGGAAGGGGTCCGACTGCGAAGACACGCCGCGTCCAAGTCCAAACGAGGGGACCGAAGACGTCGAAGGCTCGCTCGCTACCGGAGTTTGCGAGCGAAGGCCGACATTCGGTCGCGACCGGCTCGTCCAGAGCGTTACCGGAATCTCAAGTAAAGGGTGATCCGGGCCGGCGGGTCTGGGAAGAGGTGGCGTGCGCTGGAGTCGATTCCTGGCCATCGCTCGGACGTCCATTCCCTGTTTTTTTTGTTGGTTTCGTGCGTGGTTTTTTCGCCAAATGATTAAGAATGCTTCTCGATGGTCCTCGCCGAACGAAAGATGCACACGTCCGAGCGATGCCAAGATTCAGAGAGCCCCGAAACCCTTTGAGAGCGTTGCAGAGCGCCGTGGAGCCACATGCTTCATTTGCGACACGGAAAAAGCATACTACAATAGGTTCGTGCGGCGTCGGCGTGCGGAAAGGCGTCTGATACCGCGTCGATCGTCCAACCTTGAACAGATCGCGGCCACGACCGTTCAAAAATAAATTCCGTTGGGTCCTGTGGCGTTGCCGTGTCCCTCGGTGCTTCCGCCTCTTCCTATCGGAATGCGAACTCCACCCTGCTCGCCTCCGCTTGCGTCGCCGAGTCGCCATCGCCGCATGAGCCTGCCGCAGTGCAGTGTGCTCCTGTGGGGTGCAGACGTCTAGCTCGACCATATGGGCGATCCCGAAAACCATGCACCCAAAAACGTTGTCATCTCCTGGGGGCGCACTTTTAACTTCCCCCGCCTCCCGCCGAGCTTCCGCCGGGACTCCGCCGGCGGAGGCGGCCTCGCTGGACCCCCGCCGCCCCTCCGCCGCCCTTCCGCCGCGGCGGGGACCACGGCTCCACCGATCCTCGAAGGCAAAGGCCCCTTCTGGCACGCCTGGTAATTTGCAGTACCGCACGCGCACCTCGTCTTGCACCACGCCCCGGCTCGACCAATCAGCGAGATGGCCAGCGAGCGACGGCCACCGAGCCCGTGCTGCCTGACTTCTGAGCGCGCGCGCGCGCGCGCCCCCCCCCCCCCCCCCGGGGGGCCGCCGCGCACACGCCGCGCGGCTGCTTCAAAGCACGTGCGCGGGCGATGGCGACGCCTCGGCTTCTGTCCCTCGCCCGGCGCGCTGAGGCGTGCCTGTCCCTGCGCCCGCCAGAGGGGAAGCGATGAGGTCGTGACGCTGTCAGCAGGAACCCTGGATAGGGAACGAGGCCCCTTGTGTTCCATCCGGTGAAACGCTTCGATCTGCCATCGGGAACCAAAGGCGGCCTGAGACATACTGCAGGCATAACACTGAGCCCCTCCCCAACAAAGAAGGGGACTAGCTCGGGGGGGCAGCATTCGGTCGGGCATGTCCTCCTACAGACGAAAAAAAATAAAACATGGAACAACAACAATCAAAACATACCCCAAACTGGGCAAGAAATGTAATCGAGAAACCGTCCCCAGTCCATCTTTAGACAATTTTTCAACATTCCTCCTGTCGAGGGACATGCTTGACTTTCGGGCAGCATCGACCTGGCATCTGCGATGCCTCGGCGTGGCGCCCGCGGCAGCGAGACGGCACGCTCCCAGGCGGGGCGGCCCCCCCGGCAAGGCCGCCACCGACGACGCACAGGGCGACACGGGGCCGATGCGCCCCGCCCGAGACTATCCTTAGGTCGGGCACTGCAGGGGGATTTTGGACGACAGATACAAAATAGACTAACACATATATGCAAAAATAATCAAAAATGGTCCCGGACTATGTTTGAACTGTTTTTGAATACTCCTCCTGTGGAAGGACCGGCACGACTTGAGCCAATCCCCCTCTGACGTTTCCCTTGTTGATGCCGACGAATCATGTTCTATCCCTCGCCCGGCACGCCGCGGGGTGCTTCCCCCGGCGCACCCCCCCCACCCACCTCTGGGGAGCGCTGGGCATCGCCCCCGGGAGGAGCTCGATGTGTACAGGCCAGGTCGTCTATGGTCGGCCAGGCAGCTCTTTGTGTATAGACGCCACGGAGGCCCCACCTGTGGGGGACGACGGGGGCGTCACCACTGTGAACTGCTTTGCTGCCGCAGGCGGATCTTTGGCGACGGTGCCGCCTCAAAATTAAGGGAGCAAACAATGATATAAACATAACAACTCGGAGGTCCGCGCGGATTTCTCGGATCGGCGCTGGAACCCCCTCCCTAACGCGCGGAGCGCGCCAGGGGCGGCGCCAGAAGCGCCGCCAGGGGGCTCCAGCGCCGATCCGAGAAATCCGCGCGGACCTCCGAATTTTTAATTTCATGTGATCGTTCGTTCTCCTAAAAATACCCTGGATGCGAAATGCTGTTCTTCGTTCTCATGTCGTCGCTCGTTCTCCTAAAAATACCCTGGATGCGAAATGCTGCAGGCTGGTGACTGGTGCTGTGGCGAACGGCGCCTGTGGTGGACCACCGCGCGCCTCGGTGCTACGACGATCTGTGGCAGGGGCGCGAGCACACGAATACGAAGGGCCCCTGGGGCACACAAGTAAATAGACACAGATAGCCAGGTCCCAGATGGTTTCCGATAAATTCGGTGTGTTATCCCCCCACCCACGCTTCCCATAGTCTATAGTTTCTCAGATTTCTGGGCGTTATCCCCCCCTTATGTTTTCCTATCTTTTCTGGGTGTTATCCCCCCCCCGACGCTCCCCATATGTTCCCAGATCTTCGGGGGAATCGACGATGAATTGTGCCTGTGCGTTGTTCCCATCCTGAGAATAGCTCGCCGGCGAGAGCCCGCTTCTCGCATCCCTTCCCCTGGCGGGGGCGGCGAGCACGACCGCCCGACGGAACAGGTCGACCGACGTACACGAGAGCAGATGCGCATACATCGACCCCCCCCCCCCCCGACGCCCGCTGCGAGCGGGGCCGCCGCCCCGGCGGCGGCGCGAAAGCGCAGCCGGCTCTTGGATTCAGAGCACCGGCGGTTGAATTCGAGAAGCGTTCTCATGACTTCCCAAACCCAGATTTTTTCCTGAAGTCAAGGAACCAACGTTCGGGGGATGCAAGGACCGTTATTTTATTCAAAAACCAATGTCTTGACTTGTTTTCACATTTTTTCATTCAAAGCCGTTTTTTAGGTCAAAAACCAGTGTCTTGATTTCCGAAAACCGCTTTGTTCATTCAAAGCCGTTTTTTTATGTCAAAAACCAGTGTCTTGATTTCCAAAAGCCGATTTGTTCATTCAGAGCCGTTTTTTAGGTCCAAAACCAGCGTCTTGATTTCCGAAAACCGCTTTGCTCATTCAAAGCCGTTTTTCAGTCAAAAACCAGCGTCTTGATTTCCTAAAGCCGATTTGTTCCTTCAAAGCCGTTTTTCGGTCAAAAACCAGTGTCTTGATTTCCGAAAGCCGACTTGTTCCTTCAAAGCCGTTTTTTAGGTCCAAAACCAGCGTCTCGATTTCCAGAAGCCGATTTGTTCCTTCAGAGCCGTTTTTTAGGTCAAACACCAGCGTCTTGATTTTCGAAAACCGCTTTGCTCACTCAACGCCGAGCCGCCCGCGCTCCCGAGCGGGCCGCCGCCGCGCGGCGCGAAGGCCCGCCGGGCCGCCGGGCGGGCCGCCGGGCGGGCCGCCGGGCGGGCCGCCCTGGCGCGGGCGCGGGGCGGCGGCCCTCCGCGGCCGGAGGGCAGCGCCGCGCGGCGAGCAGCTCGGGCGCGGCGCCTCGCCCCAGGAGAGCGCGGCGGGAGCACCAGCCCAGAGGTGGATCGAGGAGGTGGATCGAGGAGGAGGATCGAGGTGGATCGAGGAGGAGGAGGAGGAGGAGGAGGAGGAGGAGGAGGAGGAGGATCGAGGAGGAGGATCGAGGAGAGGGCGGAGGAGGAGGAATGGGGGGAGGATCGAGAAGATCAGGGCGGAGGAGGAGGAACGGGGGGAGGATCGAGAAGATCAGGGCGGGATGTTTTTAAACGACGCGAAGGTCGGGACAAGATCGGATCGGGATGACTCGAAATCTCAGATAATCGGCGGGTTTGGAGGATGTCTTGGGCGCCGCGGCCGCTCCAGAGCGTTCCGGAACGCTCTGAGAGCGCTCTGGAACGCTCTGGAGCGATTTATCCCGATCCTAGCCCTGTTTTATGTTTGGCCCCGGGGGGCCCTCGCAGAGCCTCGGGACCGTCAAAAGACGACTCAGGACGAAGAACTGGTCCCAGGGAAAGGGCCGGGACTTGCAGGGATGCCGTCCTGAAAGAGCCAGGGCGTCGCAGGCCTGGGAGCGCAGCGCAGCGTCCGACCGAGCAGCTCGGGGAGCGCCTCGCCCCAAGAGTGCGGCGGACACACCAAGACGACAATCAGCCCGTATGAGAAGGATGCGCGGCAAGGATGCAGGGGCCTTGGGAGGCCCTGCCGGCACTCTGCGAGCGGGGGGCGCGCCAGCGAGAGCGGCCGAGGACGGGCCCAAGGAGATGCGAGGGCAACCCTGGAAAGGTGCTCTCATACTCCTCAGCTGTGCGGGCTGACTGCGCTGCCCCTGCACAACAGCACACACACACACCACCCCCAGACGCTCGAGCAGCACGTGTGGCTGCTGGCCACGAGCCGCGAGCCGCGGCGATCTCCGACGATCTGCTTTCTTTTATTTGCCGATCATGCGCGGCCCCGTCCTGCTGGCGCCGTGCCGGCCCTGTCCGAGCCCGCGTCGTGCCGCCCATGCCGCCCGGCGCCGGCCGTGGCGCTTCTCGCAGGCTGCCCTTGGGGACGACGCCGCAGCGCGGCGCCCGACGGGATCACCCAAATGGACGCACGGCGTCAACACGCTTCTACGACAACGCCCCCCAGAGTAGAGGCGGGCTCCCGAAAGATCGGCGGTACGGCGCACGCTACTGCAACCCCCTTTTGAGGCCCAAGGAGGTGCCAAAAGTACACACCTGATATGAGCCTCCGGGGCCTCCTGGCGGTTCAAGGGCTCTAAGACGGTCCAAGATGGCCTCCAGGCGGCCCAAAGACAGCCCAAGATGGCCCCAAGAGGGGCCAAGAGGCCCCGAAGACACTCCAAAGGGAAGCCGAAGAGCTGCTTCAGAGGCAAAAGCTATTGTTTGTTACACATAGGTTTTGTGCATCATGTTCGCGTTCTCGCCTTTTTCAACCCTCGGGGGCCCATGACGGCCCGAGCAATCTCCAGGATGACCTCAAGGAGGCCCCAGAAGCCCCCAAGAGAGCCTCACGGCGACTCTAGAGGGCCCCAAGGTGTCCGAAAGAGGCCCTCAAGACGGTTCGAGAGGCCCCCCAACTTCCCAGGAGGCCTCCAAGAGAGAGTCACGAAGCGGCCCCGAGAGGCCTCCAAGGACGGCCTCCGAAGAATTTGAAGTTGGCGTTGCATCGTGCGGACACGCGGTGAATGCCCATTGCCCTCAGGGACGTCCGCACGCTCGTCCCGGCGCTGAAAAGGGAGCGGGCGCATCCGACCCCCGTGGCACTGGCAGCGCCCCGGGTCGGGCCGAAAGACATGGTAGAACTTCGCGGCAAACGAGCAGGGCAAAGCACCCAACGCTCACTCTTTACGCGCTCTGGACGAGCACCCCGCGAAGCGACACATCCACGTCAGGAGTTGACGTGTTGCTGGAAGGTCCGTGGGGGTTATAATGCACCGTGCCCCGTACATCCAATTCTTCCATGATTGCTACATGTTGTCAGAGTGAGGGGGCCGAACGGTCATTCATTGTCCGTGGGTGCGTGGCTGAATAAGGAATTCGTGGTGAAAGTTCTGATTGTTGTTGTCGTTGTCGTTGTCGTTGTCGTTGTTGTTGGTTGTTGTTGTTGTTGTTGTTGTTGTTGTTGTTGTCGTTGTCGCTGTTATTGTTGTTGTTGTTGTTGCTGCTGCTGTTTGTTGTCGTCTCACCCTCGACCCACCCGCGACTCACCCCGCGACCCACCACGCGACCCACCCCGCGACCCATCCCGCGACCCACCCCGCGACCCACCCCGCGACCCACCCCGCGACCCACCCGCGACCCACCCCGCGACCCACCCGCGACCCACCCCGTGACCCACCCGCGACCCAACCCGCGACCCAACAGGCGACCCACCCCGAGACCCACCCGCGACCACCCATCCCGCGACCCATCCGCGACGCATCCGCGACCCACCCGCGACCCACCCCGCGACCCACCCGCGACCCACCCCGCGACCCATCCTCAAGGGAGGAAAAACCACCCAGACCCGACAATTGACTTTACTAAAACGGCCCTGGGCTTTGACTAAACAGCCCTGCCCTGTTCGATTCTTTCCTTGTGTGCGTTTACTAAACGGCTTCGTTTGTCGAGGTGATTATTATGGGGTGGATTTTCAGCCCTCTACACCCGCGACCCACCCGCGACCCAACAACGATCCACCCGCGACCCACCCGCGAGCTGCCCACATTAGTAAAAAATCGGCGCCTGCGGCGGGCTCGTTGCATAATTTGTGAAACTTTGGCGCCTGCGGCGGGCTTCTCCAGAGTCTCGCAGTCTGCCAACGTCCCCACTGCCCCCTCACTCTTATCCGCATCTGCGAGGTGCTACGAGTAGGTATTATTTTGCAATATCATGTCTTCCCCCTTGCCGTCGTGGAGTCGCGCCACGTCCGCGGACGAAAGTGCCCCCCCCCCCCATCCTGAAAGACGTACCGAAACGTACGGGCAATCTATCGTGTCGTCCGCTGGGGCCTTCTTAGGGTCCTAGGGAGCCTCCAGACGGCTCAAGATTGTGGCCACAAGAGAGCCCCAGAGGCCCCCGAGCAAGCCCCAGAGGCCTCCACGGGGGCCCCCCAAAACACCTCCAGAAGCCAACACATATTTCCCTTCAGGTTTTTCACTTATCTTCGCGCGGGGAACCGTGACGGCCCAAGCAGCCTTCAAGATCAGAGGCCTCCAAGACGGCCCACGGGTACCCCGAGGGAGCCACAAGGCGGCCCGAGAGGCCCCCAAGACGGCCTCCGAAGGGGCCACACGGCGCATTGGTGCCCCAAAACAAAGGCCCCAAGAAGCCCCCAAGGGTACCCAAAAAGCCTCTAAGAGGCCCCCAAAAAGCCCCCGACGGGCCCAACAAACCACCAAGAGGCCTGCGGAATTGTATCCGAATGGTGCGTTGCTGCCATGCTCATTGTGTTGTCTTGTGCTGACACGCGGTGAATGCCGCGGTGAATGTCCATTGTTCTCATCGAGTGTTCGCACTCGTCCCGGCGCTGAAACGAATGGGGCGCATCCGACCCCCATGGCGCTGGCAACGCTCCAGGGTGGACAGAACGACGCAGCAGACGAGCAGGACAAACCACCCAACGCCCAGTCTTGACGTGCTCCGGACGTGCCCCCCCCGCGAAGCGAGAGGAACCGCATCGACAGGCGAGCCGCAGGCAGCAGGCCGGCCTTGGGAGGCCCCCGCGACAGCCTTCGAGGGGGCTCTCGCGGCGCCGCTCAGGAGGAGCTCAGGTCGGTCCGCACGCAGGCGCCCCCGGGCGCAAAGTACGCGGCGGGCACCCGGCCGACTTCCGCGGCCGTCTCCCCGAAGTAGCTCCGCGAGAGCACCGCCGCGGCCGCGCGGCCGAACAGCAGCCACTCGGCGAGGTTGGGCCCTGCGCCTTCGAGCGTGCCGGCCAGGTCGGAGCGCTCGATGTGGACCCGGCCCACGGAAGGCGGGATCCGCAGCTTGCCGCTGATGCCCTCCGGGGTCTCCGCGGCGCGCGCGGCCACCTCCCCGGGCCCCCTCGCGTGAAGGACGACATCGCGGCGGGAGGTTTTTCTCCCCGCATGTTTCGCGGGGTTTGGGTTTTGTTCCCTGCCGCGTCGCACCCGCGTCTCCCTCCTCCCCTGCTCTTTCTTCCTCCTCTACAAACACAGAAACACAGACACACACACACACAGACACACACAGACACACACAGACAGACAGACAGACAGACAGACAGACAGACAGACAGACAGACAGACAGACAGACAGACAGACAGACAGACAGACAGACAGACAGACAGACAGACAGACAGACAGACAGACAGACAGACAGACAGACAGACAGACAGACAGACAGACAGACAGACAGACAGACAGACAGACAGACAGACAGACAGACAGACAGACAGACAGACAGACAGACAGACAGACAGAGACAGACAGACAGACAGACAGACAGACAGACAGACAGACAGACAGACAGACAGACAGACAGACAGACAGACAGACAGACAGACAGACAGACAGACAGACAGACAGACAGACAGACGACAGACAGACAGACAGACAGACAGACAGACAGACAGACAGACAGACAGACAGACAGACAGACAGACAGACAGACAGACAGACAGACAGACAGACAGACAGACACACACACACACACACACACACACACACACGCGCACACACACACCACACACACTCACACACACACGCACACACACACACAACCACGCACACAGACACGGCCGCACACACATCAGACACTTACACACCACACACCACACAACAAAAACATAGACACAGACGCAAAGCGCGGCAGGCGTGGCATATTCTCGACACCATCGGTGGTGCGCAAGGGGTGGTCCCTCAGCGCGGCCACTATTCGTCACAGTCGTCCAGGGCACAGCAGGCGTTGCATTTTCTCGACACCATAAGGGGGTGCGCAAAAGGTGGTCCCTCAGCGCGGCCGCTATTCGTCACGGTCGCCCAGGGCACAACAAGCGTGGCGTTTTCTCGACAACGTGGGGGGTGCGCAGGGGGTGGTCCGTCAGCGCGACCGCTATTCGTCACGGTCGTCCAGGGCACAGCAGGCGTGGCAGATTCTCGACACCATAGGGCGTGCGCAGGGGGTGGTCCCTCAGCGCGGCCGCAAGTCGTCACGGTCGTCCAGGCACAGCAGGCGTGGCATTTTCTCGACACCACAGGGGGTGCGCAAGGGGTGGTCCCTCAGCGCGGCCGCTATTCGTCAAGGTCGCCCAGGGGACAATAGGCGTGGCATTTTCTCGACATTGTGGGGGGTGCGCAATGGGTTGTCCCCCAGCGCGGCCGCTATCCGTCACGGTCGTCCAGGGCATCGCAGACGTGGCATTTTCTCGACATCTTAAGGGGTGCGCAGGGGGTGGTCCCTCCGCGCGGCAGCTATCCGTCACGGTCGTCCAGGGCACAGCAGGACTGGCATATTCTCGACACCGTAGGGAGTGCGCAGGGGTGGTTACTCACTGCGGCCGCTATGCTCGACGGTCGTCCAAGCACAGCATGCGTGGCATTTTCCCGACACCATAAAGGGTGTGCAGAAGGGGGTCTCTCACCGCGGCAACTATGCGCGCTGGACGTCCACGGCATAGCAGGCGTGGCACTTTCTCGACACCATAGAAGGTGTGCGGGGTGTGGTCTTTCACCGCGGCCGCTATGCGCGCGGGTCGTCCAGGGCACAACAGACGTGGCATTTTCTCGACACCCTGGAGGGTGCGCAGGGGGGTCGGTCTCCCAGGGACCAGGGTACTCAGGCTCCCAAGGCTTGACAGGCGCCACCAACGGGATCGGCGAATCAACGGACACCTGCATCTTTCTCGTCTCGCAATTTTCACGACGAGTACGAGTATCGTCGCGCCGGACATGTTATAAGTATGTGGGATTCCTGGGCAGCGTAATTCGCTATTTTTCGGCCTCCACGGGGCCTTATACCGGGCCTCGGGACCGTCAACAAAAAATATAGCTGGAGCGCAGTATCCCCAAACAGGGTTTTTAAACCTACTGCGGTTTCCAAGGTCGATTGCGTGCCCGTCCAGCGCGAGCGAACATAAGATGTGAGAACATCATAACCAGATGTTTTCACATGAGATGCTTACACGAAAACTTGTGTGACGCATGCCTATCAGGAAGCTAGCGCTAGAGGGTGTCGTACTCTCTCGCACCTGGTCGACGAGTAAGCAGTCGGGTCGGCACTGTCAGAGGCTCAGTTTTGCCGACATCTTGGAGCTCAGTATTGGAAGGATGTCTCAAACGAAACGGGCCAAACAACCTCTCGCACACGTTCTGACAAGTCCACGCCGCACCCGCTTCCCGTTAGGTCCTCTCCTGCAACTCCCTTCCTTCTCCCTCCTCTTCCTCCTCCTCCTCCTCCTCCTCCTCCTCCTCCTCCTCCTCCTCCTCCCCCTCCTCGAGGATCCTGCCTGCTCCCTCATCCACATCATCATCCTCCTTCTCCCTTCCATCTCCTCCTCCTTCTCCTCCTCCTCTTCCTCCACCTCCTCTTCATCTCGAATGGCATCTCGGAACCCAGAGTTGCGAGGATGTCTCCAGCGTAACGGGCTGGACCACCTCGCGCGCGGCATCTCGGACCCCAGAGGTGCGACGATGTCTCGGGCGAAACGTTCTGCGAAGAAGTCTCAGGGGAAACGGGCCGGACCACCTCAAGCGCGGCGTCTCAGAGCTCGGAGTTGCGGGGGCCTCCTGGGGCCTCCTGGGGTCTCCTGGGGACCTCCTGGGGCTTCTTCCTGGGCCTCCTGTGGCCTCCTGGACCCCACCTAGGGCTTCCTGAAGCCTCTTGGGCCTTCCAGGGGGGGATCTCTAACATGTGGCCGTGTGGGCTCCCCCCAAATGGGGGGGGGCACAAGAGCAGAAAAAATCAACGAATCGGCACCGGATGTGTATTAACTTGACACGTTCTGATAGGGGGCCTCCCGGGGCCTCCTGGGAGCCTCCTGGGAATCTCCTGGGGACCCCTGGAGCCTGTCCTCTGCAGCCTCCTGGGGCTCCCAGGGTCCCAGGGGGGATATGTAGCATGTGGTCTTCGGGGCCCCCAGGCTGGACCACCTCTTGCGCGGCATCTGGGAGGTCAGAGTTGCGAGAATGTCTTGTGCGAAATGGGCCAGACCACCTTGCGCACGGCATCTCAGAGCTCAGAGTTGCGAGGATGTCTCAGGCGAAACGGGCCAGACCACCTCGCGCAGGGCATCTCAGAGCTCAGAGTTGCGAGGATGTCTCAGGCGAAACGGGCTGGACAACGTCGCGCGCGGCATCTCCGAGGTCAGAGTTGCGAGGATGTCTTAGGCGAAATGGGCTGGACCACCTCTTGCGCGGCAGCTCAGAGCTCAGAGTTGCGAGGATGTCTCAGGCGAAACGGGCCGGGCCACCTCTCGCGCGGCATCTCGGAATGCAAAAGAGCGAGCATGTCTCAAGTGAAACGGGCCGGACCACCTCTTGCGCGGCATCTCGGAGCCAAGAGTTGATGTCTCAGGCGAAATGGGCTAGACCACCTCTTGCGCGGCATCTCGGAACTCAGAGTTGCGAGGATGTCTCAGGCGAAACGCGCTGGGCCACCTCGTGCACGGCATCTCAAAGCTTAGAGTTTGGAAGATGTCTCAGGCGATACGGGCCAGACCACCTCTCGCGCGGCATCTGGGAGCTCAGCGTTTGGAGGATGTCTGAGGCGAAACGGGCCGGACCACCTCTTGCGCGGCATCTGGGAACTCAGAGTTTGGAGGATGTCTCACGCGAAACGCCCAATCCCGGACAGCTCAGAAACGAGAGTTGCGAGGATGTCTCAGGCGAAACGGGCAGGACCAGCACATTTTTTTGAGGACGTCTCTGCTTTGAATTCCCCCGGCCGGAGTTAGCTTCTATCACAGAAGCACCCCGTTCAGCAAGGCATTTGGGGAATTCTACTGGATGAGAAACCGGTCCTGGGGAAGGGTATAAAAAATAGCAAGACGTCGAGGGTCTGGGTTTATAGTTGAAGCAGGCGGCGTAGGCACAGCCTTTCATTTGCGTGTACGCAGCTTTTCAAGACGATACTGGTGATACGGTCGGTGTGGCTCAGGATGCAGTCCAAGGTTGCTCAAGATTTTAACGGCCCTCGTTTCTGCAGCATGTGCAGGACGTTAGAAATTACGAAAAATGCTGGAAGCCTGGAAAATTCTGGAACGTATCATTAGCAGGACCTCTTGCTCCTCCGACTTCCTGCTGTTCGAACCTCTGCGGAGTCCGTGGCCAGCAGCCACGGGGTCTCCAGGCCGCCGGGGAGGCCCAGCTCCGCCTCCGCAGCCCGCGCGCAGCCCAGGAAGTGCTCCAGCTCCTCCGCGCCGTGCCTCGCGGGGTCCCAGGCGACGTCCCCCGTGCGCAGGTGCACCGCGACGAAGCGCCGGTCCTCGAGGCCGCCAAGCGCGGCCCTGAGGCGCCGCATCTCCTGCATGAGTGCCGGGGACTGCGCGAAGAGCGTGTCGAACACCTCCGCGACCAGGAACGGCGGCGCGCTCGCCGGCAGCGCCAGCTCCTCCGCCGCGCCGCGCAGCGCGGGGGCCTCGAAGAGCGACCGGATCATGCGGTAGTTCATCGAGATGACAAGCATGTTGTCCGGGTACGCCGCCAGCCGCTCGATGTCGGCCTGGAACTGGCGGCGCTTGTCGTGGTAGGACAGATGCCTGAGCGCTGCCGTCACTGGTGTGCCGCCGCGCACCCGCCAGTCGAGCGCGCGGGGCTCGAGCAGCAGCTGCAGCGGCACGGGGCTCTCGGAGTCCAGCAGGAACACCCTCCGCGTCAGCACGGCCAGGAAGAACGCGGTGACAATGCCGTTGAGACGGTCACCGTGCCCGCCGCACTGCGCAAAGGGCTGGCAGCTGTAGACCAGCACCGGCACGTCCGTGGATCCGTTGGACATGAGCTCCACGCCCCTCTGGTGGAAGTCGGCATAGGCCGCCAGCCGCGTCGCCAGCGGCACGCCGTCGGCGAAGGCCGCCCCGGCCGCGGCGGCGCTCTCCTGCGGCTCGCCGCCGCGCGCCGCGGCGGGAGGGGCGGCACCCTCCGAGGGGCGCCCGCCGGCGGTGGGCAGCCCCAGGAAAGCGGCCGCGTCGCGCACGACCCGCAGCCGCGCGCCCGGCACGGAGGCCGCGGCCTCGGCCAGGGGCGCCGCGCCGCCGCAGGCGCTCCCGTCGTCGGCCCGCAGGTCCATCAGCCACGCCTCGCAGCCCGGCCCCCACGCCGCCGCGGCCAGGGCCCAGGCGGTGTGCGCCACGGTGCGGGTGGCGGCATGCCGGCGCCACGCAGCGTGCGGCCTCTGCTCCGCGTCGCGGGGCGCGACGGTCCGCAGGATGCGCGTCGCGTGCGAGGGCCGCAGGCACCGCGCCTGCGCCGCGCCGCCGGAGTGGCAGCCGTAGCCGAGGGCCTCGAGCGCGGCCCCGCACACGTCCTCCAGGAACAGGACCCGCGGCCCCGCCAGCAGCTCCAGCAGCCTGTCGACCGTGTCCTCCGCGGTGCGGTTGGAGATCAGCACCACCGTCCCGAACGCCGCGCCCGGGTCGGCACCGCCCGCGGCGGCGGCGGCCCTCGGCGGCGGCGCGGGGTCCTGTGCCGGCGCGGGCCCCGGCAGGGCGAAGGGGTTCCACAGCAGCCCTGCCGCCGGGCTGTCGCTCGACCGCCGGTAGTCCATCGACAGCGCAAGGATCTGCAGCTGGTGCATCAGCCGGGCTGCCGGCGACATGAGGAATGTCAGCAGGCGGTCTGCGGCCTCCTGGAAGTCCTCGTGGAAGCTCTCGGCGGCCTCCTCTGCGAACTCCGGGCTGAGCAGCCGCCGCTCCAGTCCCCACCGCCGCAGCCGCGCGATGGCGTGCACGCTGGCGCGCACGGCCTCGGCCGTGCCGCCGTCGGCGCTCGCGGCCTCCAGGACGCTGCGCCCATGCCCGAGCAGAGTGTGGGCCACGCGGCCGCCCACGGAGCACCCCTCCTGGAACGTCGCGAGGTACTCGGGCACGCACTTCCTGCCGGGGTCCCGCCGCAGCACGTCCCAGTCGTTGTCCAGGAGGCCCTGATGCGCTCCCTGCAGGCCCACGGCCAGCATCGCCAGCGCCCGCTCGGAGGGCCCGTCCTGCGAGGCCATGGAGTACTCGGAGGCCTCGTCCTGCCGAAAGCAGTAGGCGCACAGCCCCGAGGTCACGAGGTGCTCCACCATCGCCTGCCCCTCCGAGGCCTGCGCGGCCACGAAGCGCGCCACGGCGAGCCGCGTCTGCAGCAGCTCCTCGCGCAGGGCGGCGCACTCTCCGTCCGCGTGGAAGGCCTCCGCGACTCCGCTGACGACGCTCTCCAGGGACGACAGCTGCTCCCTGTGGTGCTGCAGGGTGTGCTGCAGCCACGCATGGGCCCTCTGGGCGGGAAGAGCCCTGCAGCAGCTGGCACCAGCTACGAAGCCGGGGCACGCCAGGCCCTCTATCGGGCCGTGCAGCTCCTCCAGCCCCGCACTGGCTCCTGAGATTGGCAACCACATATGATGAACCCTTCCCCTGGCATGTCAACCCGGCTGGGGTTCAGGACTCGAAGGGAGCCTGCATCCCTGCGGAGGTTTCCAATTATCCAGCGTCGATTGGACCTGTAGGGGGAGGGTTCGCAAGGGCTCGCAGATGAGAGGGGGGCAGCGGGGGGGCAACGGCGCTGAGGGAAGGGAGCGCCGACCTGGAACCTGCGACACGTCGTCGACAAATCGGCCACGCGCCCCCCAGCAGCGAGAGCCCGCTGTCCCAGGCAAGCTGGGGGCCGAGGCTCCCATATCGGCGGCGAGCGCGCGATCGCCCCTCCCCCCCGTTTTTTGGCTGCGCCAGGCCGTGGACCCGTGTCACGTGGTCCGCTCCGGACACCCTTCACCAAAACACGCTGCCTCCTCGGGGGCGGCGATCCTGATTTCCGCCGGCTTCCGCCCGACGCCCGCCGCGGATGCCGCCACCGTGCTGTTTCCGTCGCCCTCCGCCGAGGAGGAGGAGGAGGAGGAGGAGGAGGAGGAGGAGGAGGAGGAGGAGGAGGAGGAGGAGGGGGAGGGGAGGAGGAGGAGGAGGAGGAGGAGGAGAGGGAGGGGAGGAGGAGGAGGGGAGGGGGATGAGGATGAGGAGGAGGAGGAGAGGGAAGGAGGAGGAGGAGGAGGAGAGGAGGAGGAGGAGGAGGAGGAGGAGAGGAGGAGGAGGAGGAGGAGGACGAAGAGCAGGAGGAAGGAGGAGGAGGAGGAGGAGGAGGAGGAGGAGGAGGAAGGAGGAAGGAGGAAGGAGGAAGGAGGAGGAGGAGGAGGAGGAGGGGGAGGACGAGGAGGGGGACGATATGGAGGCGAGAGGCCCTTTTCTGGAGCGCGCCACGTGGCTCCGTTGCTCTCGCCTCCCCCAGGGCCCCGACGCCATGACTTGCTCACAGCTCGGACCCTGGAGTCAGGTCAGGCGTGTCCCCCTACAGGCGGATTTTGGACGAACACTTGAAAATACCACAGAAATATCCAAAACAGACTCAGAATGATCTGGAAATCCTCCCCAGACTATTTTATTACTAACTATGTTTGAAGATTCCCCCTGTAGAGGGACAGGCCCGAATTCACCCTGGAGGTCTCGACCCACTCCCCGGGACCGGACTTTCGCCTCGAGCGCGCGCCCGCCGTGCCGTCCCGCGTCCCCCCTCCCCTGGCCATCGCTCGGACGTCCATTCCCTGTGTCTTTTTCGGTTTCGTGCGTGGTTTTTTCGCCCGATGATCAAGGATGCTCCTCGATGGTCCTCGCCGAAGGAAAAATGCACACGTCCGAGCGATGCCAAGCCTCTGCATCCAGACAGTTCGCGAGTCGTGTCCCCGACGGCCCCTGCGAGCGCCCGTCCCGTGCGGATTGCCACTGCCGTGCTGCGACGGAATACAGTCGGGGCCTTGACCTAAGGAGCCCAAAATAAGGAACGAGGCCCCTCTTTTCCATAAGTTAACCTTCGATTTCCGATCAAAAACAGAAGGAAAACCTGAGGCAAGCTGCGAAACACTTAAGGAACGCGGAGCCCCTCCCCAACGAAAAGGGTTCCTTCTTCAGGGCCCCGACTGTAAAGTTGAACTGTCCCGGGGCCGGGCGAAGGCTCCCAGAGACCGAAAATGGCAGCAGCAACAGCAACAACAATCATTTTAAGACTGATCGCTCTTATCTGCTCGCGTGCCATTCATCACGTGTATCCCAAGCCCTCGATGCCCGCCCTATTTGTCTTCGGTCGTACCCCTTTGGGGCATATCTTCCTTACCTGCAAAGTGCATTTCGTGCAGCCCCTTAGGCAGGGGAAGAAAGGACGGATGAAAGGATGGACGGATGGAAGAAAGGAAGAATGGAAGGAAGGGCCAAGGAAGAATGGAAGGAAGGGACAAAGGGAAAGGATAATGATGAAGCACGAGAGAGAGAGAGAGAGAGAGAGTAGCAGAAGGGGGGCTAGGAAATGGGAGCAGAAAACAAGTGGAAGAAGCAGACGGGCAGATTGGGCGGAGAGGCCCTAACGGGCGGGTCGGGAAGGCGGGTCCAGGCGGCCAGGTCGAGCAAGCGGGCTGCTGAAGCGTGGGTCCTGCATGAACCGTGAGGAGATCTCGAGCGATAGCGCGATCTGCAACGGGGCCACGTAGGACAGCGAGGGGGCAACGAAGGAATGGGGCCACGACGGGTAGTGAGGGGGCCACGAAGGGCTGCAACGGGGCCACGAAGGCCAGCGAGGGGGCCACGGAGGGCTGCGACGAAGGGCAGCGAGGAGGCCACGAAGGGTTGCAACGGGGCCACGAAGGGCTGCAACGGGGCCACGAAGGGCTGCAACAGGGCCAGGAAGGCCAGCGAGAGGGCCACGAAGGGCTGCAACGGGGCCACGAAGTGCAGCGAGCAGGCCACGAAGGGCTGCAACAGGGCCCCGAAGCGCAGCGAGGGGGCCACGAAGGGCTGCAACGGGGCCACGAAGAGCAGCGAGGGGGCCACGAAGGGCCGCAACGGGGCCACGAAGGGCAGCGAGGTCCCGATTCCTGAATGAGCTGGGAGGGAGTCCTAGGCGTGAGCGCGACTCGTGGGTGGCTGAGTGTTGGGAGTGTGGCGCTTGAGCAACTTGCGGGAAGTTCCAACGCAAAAGCGCGATTCTGGAATAATTTGCAAGCAAGTCTCCAGCGAGGGCGAGACTCCAGAGCGCCGAGATAGCGATTTCTGTATACATTGTGAGGAAGTTCCAAGCAAGAGCGCGATTCTTGAGTAGAATGGGAAGACATCTCAAGCGGGAACGGGGGTCCTTGCTAAACTGTGAGAGATTATCAGGCGGGAACCGTTATTGTTGTACGCCGTGGGCCAAGGGTACAATTTGACCCTCGTACTTTCCGTGGCCCTCCGCCGCTTTTCTTTCACGACCCCACGGGGTCGGGGTCAAGACAGGACAGGCACGTGCTGTCGGCACGGGTGGAGAGGGGGTTACAGGAGGGAGGAGAAGGAGGGGGAGGAGGACAAGCACGGTGCGCTCGCGTCATATCTGACGTCCTACCCCTTCCTCCCATCCCTTGCCATGGCGTAGATCTCCTCTTTATTCGCACAATCGGCTGTGGTAGCATGGCATAGCATTACATGGCACACCATGGTGTTGAAGATTACAGCGTATCATGACATAGCATGACATAGATGACCGCGGCCCAAACAATCAACGAATCGACACCGAATGTGGAATCACTTCCGATGGTTTCTTCGGGGAGCATTTTCTAAACTTTAGGGCCTCTTTGGAAGGACCGACAGACATGCCGTGGCATGGCACTGGAAATAATAACGCCAACGCTGCAGCGGGAGCACGATTCGGAACGAGCGGAAGCGCGGAAATGAGGCCAGCGCTGCAGCGGGAGCACGATTCGGAACAAGCGGTAGCCCGAAAATGAAGCCAGCGCTTCAGCGAGAACAACATTTTGAACAAAAGCCCAAGCGCGGAAACGCGGAAATGAGGACGCGTAGCCTGACATAGCATGGCGTGGCGACGGCCCAAAGTGGGGCTTCTGCGGCCCAAAAAGTCAACGAATCGACACCGAATGTAGAATCGCTTCCGATGGTTTCTTGGGGGGGGCATTTTCTAAATTTTGGGGCCTCTTTGGAAGGACCGACAGACATGCCGTGGCATGGCGCTGGAAGTAATGACGCCACCGCTGCAGCGGGAGCACGATTCGGAACGAGCGGAAGCGCGGAAATGAGGCCAGCGCTGCAGCGGGAGCACGATTCGGAACGAGCGGTAGCCGGGTAGCCGGAAAATGAGGCCAGCGCTTCAGCGAGAGCAGCATTTTGAAAACAAGCAAGCGAAAATCTAACTTCCGGGAATCCTGTGTGCAAGCAACTATAGTACGCGGAGGGGGGCCGAACAATCCCTGGACGCCACCAGGGAAGAGAGGAGAGTAGTACTGATATTATTTCACTGTGGATGATTTGGACGCCCGAAATGGGTACGGAAAGAATGGGTACAATGCCCAACAACAAATGTTGTCCAAAAAACCAGCAGCGGCCGCTGTTGGGCAGGCGGCCTTCTGTCTCGAATGTGCACAGGCCGCGGCGGCGTGGACAGCGAATCCTGCCCAGCATGAACAGGAACTGCTCTTGGGCATAGTATTGTACCCATTCTTTCCGTGCCCATGTCGGGCGTCCAGAGATGAGGGGGTAATGTGGGATGAGGATTAAGAAAAAAAGGAGCGGGGAACGATTTAAAAAATAGTTTCCCACACCGGGGGGGAACGCTCAGAAGCAGGGCTCGCCTGTGCGGTGTTTCGTCACCGGGGGGGGCGCGCGCCCGAGGACGGCGGGGGGGGGACGGTTAAAAAAATAGTTTCCCAGCCCGGGGCCGGATTTTTCTAATCGTCATCCCGGGCGCCGCCGCGTGAACACGACCCCCGGTCATTTTTTAATCATCATCCTCCATGAGAGGAGGGGGGAGGGGGATGCGCAAGCTCCGTCCGAAGCATATCGCCAAACCCTCGATGCATACCGCCAAACCCTCGAAGCATATCGCCAAACCCTCGTCCGCTTCGTCGCCCAACCCTCGATGCATATCCCACCCACGGCAGCGCTATCGGCAGCTCGTCCCCCGCCCTCTGAACCCCGGGCGCTCCGCACTCGCCGATGCACCGCCGATGCACCGGCGATGCAGCGGCGATGCACTAGCGACGTCGGCGATGCATCGGCGGCGTCGGCGTGGGAAAACCGGGGGCCCGCATCGAGCCGCATCGCCGATGCATCGGCGATGCGACCCTCCGACCCCACCTTCTCGGACCCCACCCAGAAGGCCTAGATTGTCCTCCTCCGAAGTAGGAAGTAGGTAGAACAAATGAAAAAGGAAGGCGTTGAGAATAGATTGGGTGTCCGCCCGGCCCCCGCAGAGAACGGCAAAGGCGAACCCACTCCGATCATTGAAGTAGGAAGGTACCTAAAGTAGATGGGAACCTGGGAATCCCAAATACCTACGTAGCACCCCGCAATTGCGGATAAGAGTGAGGGGGCGGGCGCGGGCGACGCGGGCGTCGTCGAGCCGGCGGACCTCGTGACCCCCACCTTCCCTGTCGATGGCGCTGTCCTCCTCCTCCTCCTCCTCCTCCTCCTCCTCCTCCTCCTCCTCTTCCTTGTCCTCGTCCTCATCGTCATCGTCATCCTCCTCCTCCACCTCGTCCTCCTCCTCCTCCTCCTCCTCTTCCTCGTCCTCCCTCTCCCCCCCCTCGTCCTTTCATCATCGTCCTCCCATTGTCGTCCTCCCCCTCATCGGCCTCCATCATCGTCATCCCATTGTCGTCCATCATCATCACCATCATCATCATCATCACCATCACCATCACCATCACCATCATCATCATCATCATCATCATCATCATCATCATCATCATCATCATCATCGTCATCATCATCATCATCATCCCCCGCCTCATCCCCCGCCTCCCCCTCCTCGTCGTCCTCCTCCTCCCCCTCCTCCCCCTCCTCGTCCTCCTGCTCCTCCTCCTTTTCTTTCTCCACATTATCCTTACATCCTCTCTTCTTCCGCGTTCTCCTCGTCCCCTGTTTACTCCTCCTGCCTCCCCCTCCTTTCCCAAGATAACTGCAACGCAATCCTTTTTTCCACTTTATGATCCCCGCCTTCTTTGATTAAGGCAACTCGCCAGGGCAGAGTTGCTGGACGGGCTGGTGTGGATGCGCGGGGCTTGAAGAGGTCCTTGCGGGCTCAGGCGGCATGCAAAAGTCCGCCGCCGCGCTTGTGCGGCATTGGTTTGTTCAGTGAACGTGGTTTATGTCGCGGGTGGGTCGCGGGCTCTCCACCTCCACCTGGAAGGAATGCAAAAGCAGCCCGCCGCAGGCGCCCAAAAAATTGGTTTGTACACTGAACGTGGTTTGGGTCGCGGGTGGGCCGCGGGTTCTCCACCGGGAACGAATGCAAAAGATGCCCGCCGCAGGCGCCGAACAATGTGGTTTGTACCCTGAACGTGGTCGCGGGTGGGCCGCGGGCTCTCCACCTGAAACGAATGCAAAAGATGCCCGCCGCAGGCGCCGAAAAATGTGGTTTGTACCCTGAACGTGGTTTGGGTCGCGGGTTGGTCGCGAGTTGGTCACGGGGAAAGCCCCGCCGCAGGCGCCGAAAATGTGGTTTGTACCTTGAACGTGGTTTGGGTCGAAGGTGGGGTCGCGGGTGGGTCGCGGGGTAGGTCGCGGGTGGGTGCGGGTCGCGGGTGGGTCGCGGGGGTGGCGGGTCGCCGGGTGGGTCGCGGGTGGGTCGCGGGGTGGGTCGGGGTGGGTCGCGGGTGGGGCGGGGTGGGTCGCGGGGGGTCGCGGTGGGCGCGGGTGGGTCGCGGGTGGGTCGCGGGGTGGGTCGCGGGGTGGGTCGCGGGGCGGGGGTTTGCGGGTGGGGACGACGACGAACAACAACAACAACAAACAACGAACACGACAAACAACAACAACAACCAACAACAAGAACGAGAATCCGCACCGCGGAATTTCCACATCAGCCACGCACCCAGGGACAGTGAATGACCGTTCGGCCCCCTCACTCTGACCTTGAACGTGGTTTGGGTCGAAGGGTGGGTCGCGCGGGTGGGTCGCGGGGTAGGTCGCGGGTGGGTCGCGGGTGGGTCGCGGGTGGGTCGCGGGTGGGTCGCGGGTGGGTCGCGGGGTGGGCCGCGGGGGGGTCGCGGGGTGGGTCGCGGGTTGGGTCGCGGGGTGGGTCGCGGGGTGGGTCGCGGGGTGGGTCGCGGGGTGGGTCGCGGGTGGGTCGCGGGTGGGTCGCGGGGTGGGTCGCGGGGTGGGTCGCGGGTGGGTCGCGGGGCGGGTTGCGGGTGGGACGACGACAACAAACAACAACAACAACAACAAACAACAACAAACAACAACAACAACAACAACAACAAACAACCAACAACAACAACGAGAATCCGCACCGCGGAATTCCAGTTCAGCCACGCACCCAGGGACAGTGAATGACCGTTCGGCCCCCTCACTCTGACTTTCAACGGCCGATGGGTAGCGCTACCCAGACATGCGACGTCCTGATTTTTCCAGGACGGCGCCCCTGAAAGTCCCGACCCTTTCCCTGGGACCGGTTTTTCGTCCTGAGCCGTTTTTTGACGGTCCCGAGGCCCGGCGAGGGCCCCCCGGGCCCGAACATAGCCCAAAACCTCCCGTCGTCCTGCTTTCTTTGTTTTTTGTTGCGACGCGAGCATGTCTGGGTGGTCCTCCCCCGACTTCTGGACCCCGCGGGCGCTCCGCACCCGCCGCCGCCGCCGCCCGCGGCGGGGGCGCGCACGAGCGCCAGGCCCAGCAGCGCCGCCCGCGCGAGGCAGCGCCGCCGCGGGCTGCGGGGCAGCGCCGCCGACGCCATCGCGGCGGCCGGCGCCGGCGCGCGCCCGTGGGGCGCCGCGCCCGGGGCTCCGCGCAGCTCGGCGGCGGCGGCCGCGCGTCGTTGAAAGCTCGCGGCGCCCCCCCCCCCCCCCCACACAAAAACGAATCCAGAAATAACTTCGCGTCGTATAAAGAATCTCGCGTCGTTAAAAACTCGCGTCGTATAAAAAAAAACTCGCGTCCCCCCCCCCCCCAAAAAAAAAACAATCCAGACATAAGCTCGCGCCGTTTTTCAACAAATCGGGGCGGGAGGCTTTTCCCAGTGTTCGGCCCCTGGGGGCCCTCGCCGGGCCCCGGGGGCTGTCAAGAAACGGCTCGGGAGGAAAAGCTAGTCCTGGGGAAAGGGTCGGGGCTTCCTGGGACGCCATCCTGAAACAATGAAGACGTCGCGTGTCTGGGATACCTGGAATGGCACACGGAGCAAGGCGCGGACCACGATCTCCGAATTGGAATCCAGCCTAAACACCCAGACAGGATCGCGTGGTAACAAAAATCAGAATGGGAGGTTTTTGGCTATGTTCGGGCCCGGGGGGCCCTCGCTGGGCCTCGGGACCGTCAAAAAACGGCTCAGGACGAAAACCGGTCCCAGGGAAAGGGTCGGGACTTTCAGGGGCGCCGTCCTGAAAAAGTCAGGGCGTCGCATGTCTGGGATGGCATCGGCGATAGGGCTGCGCTTGCAGAATCGCGCGCTCCTGGGCGGGGTGAGGGCCATCGGGGCCCCGTCGACGAGCCATGGGGATTGGGGGTCGATGCGTCCACCCCGTGCCCTCTACAGGGCAGTTTTCAATACATGGGATGTTTTTTATATAAAAAAGAAAAGAATGTGTTTTTCTAATACATGGCTAATTTATGAAAGGATTTATGCATGAACTCCTCGTTGTTTTTGATACTAATCCCCTGCATGTTCAATACATGATCCGCACGCGGAGCACGTATTAGAAACGGCACTGTACGGTCACGAGCGTTTGCGACACGTGGCGCCGCGGCGGCCCCCGGCGACACGCCATGTTCTGCAAGCGAACAGCGTGTCGCTCCCCTCCGCGGGGCGAGAGGCGGGGAAACGCTCCGGACGTGGACGCCTGGGACCGAGGAAGCGGCTAGCGCGTCGCGCCGAAGCGCGGTGGGCCAGAGCCGGCGGAGCGACACGCCAACAGTTCCCGACCGCAGCACCCGAGAGGAGAAGAGGCATGGAACCACAAGGTACCGACAGATACTCCACGGGCCTCTCCCAGGGTGCATTCTGACCAGAAGCTCGAAGCGAATCCAGCGGTGGCGACGAGGGCCGCCCAGAAGGCAAGCGAGGGAAGCGAGGCAAGGTTAGCAGTACGGGTACCCTTTTCCTCCTTCGAGAGGAGGCCGGGTCCTGGTCCCAGGCCGAGCTGGAGCAATTTTCCGCGCCCAGGTGCTTCTGCAGCGCGCACTCCGCCGCGGAGAGGCACCCTGGCTCGCTGGCTGGAGGCCCCCCCTTCCCCCCTCGCGCCCTTGCGGGCGTGTGACTCGGGCCCTCGCCCTCCTCGCCGTGCTCGTCCTCGTCCTCCTCCCTCTTCCTTCTCCTCCTCACCCCGATCCCATCTCCCTCCTCCTCCCTTCTCCTCCCTCCCCCCTCTCCTCGTCCCTCCTCCCCCCCCCCCGTCGTTGTGGTCGTGTTGCGTGCTGCTCTGCTCGGATTTCTTTCCCCTCAGCAGTGATCCACACCACCCTTCCCTCCGCCTATTCTTCCTTCTCGTCCTCCACCTCCACCTCCACCTCCTCCTCCTCCCCCTCCTCCTCCCAACCTCCTCCTCCTCCTCCTCCTCCTCCTCCTCCTCCTCCTCCTCCTCCTCCTCCTCCTCCCCTTCCTCCTCCTCCCCATCAATTTTTGATATAGATAACTCATCCCTGGCGCACCCCGAGGCCTGTCGGAAGAGCGGGCCGTGCGTTTCGCCTGAGATGTCCTACCATCGATCCTGAAGCTAAGAGATTGGTAAGAGCTTCGCGGATTGAGGGCGGGTGATTTCCAAAATGTGGCTCGCGTCTTTGCGCCGCGCACCATCGTCTTAAACAATTGCAGCCGTTTCGCGGATTGAGGGTGGGTCGTTTTGAAAACGTGGCTCTCGTCGTAAAGCCGCACACATTCGTTAAACAATAACAAGTTTCACTGGTTGAAGGCGGGCCACTTTCAAACTGTGGATCTCGCCTGAGCGCCGCGCATATTTGCTTTCCTCGTATATAAGAAAGGGTAACATATTGAGGGAGACTCCTATTCAAAAAGTGGCTCTCGCCTCAGCGCCACGCACATTCGTTAAAATGAATTGTAAGAGTTTCACACCTTCCCATAGTTGACGTACCAGAAACGGCGGTGTGGAAGGAATCTGCATTGTCAGGGCGCAGCAATTACGTGGACTCGCGGAGGTGACGTCCGAGGTACGGTGTTCTGGCACGATTCAGGATCTTCAAAACGCAACAGTCATGTTGATTCGTGGCGCTGTAGTCCTGAAAAAACTGTGTCTTTGCACGTTTGATGATCTTGAAACGCTTGTCTCCCAACGGCGCACTTCCCTCAGTGGAAATGAATCCCTGCAGGGTCCTCTGAAGACGGAGAGCCCGGAGGGAGGGTTTGTCCCAACATCGTTGATGAGTCTTGGGTTTGCCCTGGTCCTCCTCCTCCTCCTCCTCCTCCTCCTCCTCCTCCTCCTCCTCCTCCTCCCTCTCCCTCGGCCTCCTCCCGCCTGCCTCTTAGGCCGTGCAGCGCCGCCGCCGCGCTGCCAGTGCACACGCTCGCTCGCTCCTCGCCACCCGTGCCCGGGCAGCCCGCGGCACGGCCCGCGGCGCCGCCCCGCTATACGACAGCGAACCCCCCCCGGGAGGCGCAGGGTGTGCTGGCGCCCAGGGGGCCCGGGGCAGCCCCGACGCGCTCCGAGTGCAGGGGCCGCTCGGCCTCTGGGCGGCGCGCCGGCCCTGGCCCGCCGACTGCCCTAATTACGTCTCCCCAGGCCGCCTCTCCGGAGGGCGCCGTGGCCGAGGCAGCACCGGTCCCGGGCCCAGGCCCCGCCTGGGCCCAAGGTCAGCACCTCACCTCCTCCTGGCTTCGGCAAGGGGGGCACGTGCACCGCTGCCGGGTCCAGGCCAGGCCTGGGCCCAATTGGTCGGCGCGCCACGCCCTCCTGCTCTCGGCCATGGGGGCCACGAGCACCGGGGCAGTCTCCAGGCCCGGCCTGGGACCAGGGTCGGTGCACAGCGCCCCCTCAGCTGCGGCCAGGACGGCACGTGTAACGCCCCCCCTATCTCGGCCAGGGCCAACGGCCGTTGCATCACGCCCCCATGGCTCCGGCAGGAGGGCACACACACACACACACACTGAACCTGGGTCCAGGCCTGGCCAGGGCCCACGCTCGGTGCATCTCGCCACCCTGGCTTCGGCAGGAGGGCAGATACGCCGTCCTCGGTCCAGGCATGGATCGGAGCAGGTGCACAGCTGGAGCCACACCGAACGGCAGGCACCGCGGTGAGGCGTCGGGCTTGCGGCCAGAGCGACGCGCGCGCCCCCGCGGCGGGTCGAGGCCCCCACGGCCCGCTCCGCGGAGACAGGGCTCGCCTCGGCTGCGCGCGCTCCCTCGGCGTCGAACAATGAGCGCTGCACGAGACGCGCGGCGTGTGTGCAGTGGCAGCCTGCCTGCCACCCCGCGAGTGATTCGGCGGCACGCTCGGCCACCCCCCACTCGAGGGAGGTGACAGACCGCGCGGCGACCTCGAACCCCCACGGGACCTCACCGCACGGTCCGTCACCGCAGGGTCTGGGGACCCTGGAGGCCCCACTCGTCCGAGACGTCCCAGGAGAGCGACCCGAATCCCAGGACCATGCGGTCACCCTGGATGATGCCCCATGGACTCACCAAGACGGCCTCCTCCGAATGTTTGTTGCCCGTGCCGCGACTCGAATCGTAGACGGACGATCGGGACGACCTGGGCAGCCTCAGAATGCCGTTGACTCGGCGCTGCTGCTGGGACGCACCCCGAGGCACGACTCTTGGGGCCCTTCTTCGGGCCTCGTGGGGCCTCTTGGGGGCGTCGTGGGACGTCTTGGGGCGCTCTTGCGCCTTTTGGCCCTGTGGAGGCCGTCCTGTGGGCCTCTCGCGGCCGCCTTGTGGCTCTCTTTGGGTCCTCTGGGGCCGTCTTCAAGGCCTCTGGGACCGTCCTGGGGGTCTCTGTGGGCCATCTTGGGGCCCCCAGGGGCTGTCTTGGGGCCCTCTTGGGGGCTTCTTGGGCCGTCTTGGGGCCATTGTGGAACCGCCGAGAGCGCCCGCAAACTGCCAGAAACCATGCGGCGACCACGAATCGCACTTGGACTCACCACATGGTGATGTGCGAACTCTCCACCACCACTACCATAGATAGGACTAGGTCGGGCATGTCCCCCTACAGGAAGATTTTGGACAAAAACTAAAAAGCAGAAATGAATGACACTCGAGAAAAACCCAATCAGGGCTATAGGGCTATAGGGCTATAGGGCTACTGAGCTATAGGACTACATAGAGCTATAGGGCTATAGAGTCGTAGGACTATAGGGCTACTGGGCTATAAGCTATAGGGCAAACCCGGGCACCCTCCTGCAACACGAGATCGACACGAAAACGGCCCACGACCTCGCCAACACACACTCGTCAGGTCGACCCCCGGCCCGGGCCGGGGTGGAACCCGCGCGGCCTGCACCTGCAAGCGTCGACCCCGGCACCCTTGACTCACTGCTTCGGGCGTGGCGGGCGGCGGCCGCCAGCGCCCGGGCAGCCACGCCCCGGCTGGCGGCCCGGCCGGGGGGAGCGAGAAGGGAAGGGTGGAGAAGCAGCTCTCCTGGCTGGCTTTCCTGGCGCCAGCCGGCGCCAGGAGGCGCCCATGCATCGAGCAGTGGGCCTGGCGGCGGGGCGGAAACCAGCTGCATGCCACAGATGTCGAACACCGCCCTTTCCATATCCTGCCTCTTCGTCTGGCCCGACCTGGGCAACTGCGCGATCCGCTGCCACGTCAGGCGCGCAAAAGACGCCGGGCTGCCCCCAGCGCGGCGACCCCAGCACCCAGAACATGACTGAACTGAAGGTCGACACATCTGACAAGGAATCCTGTTCTAAGAAATGTCGGCGCGCCGTTCGTTCTCGACGCGCCCAAGTGGACGACGCAGGCACCACCACAAACACACGGCGAACCCACCGCGTCCGAGGCGGCGTTTGCCCTGGAGGCCGCGGCGCCGCCCTCCCCAAGACGTAAGGCCGCGCGTCGGAACAAACGGCGCGGCGACACAGATTGGGGCACACTCTGCGCCGATCTTTGAGGGTCCGGAGGTGCCGCAGAGGATCTGTGGATCCCTGCGGCCATCGGCAGGGCACCTGCTCGCAGGCCGATCTCCTCTGGACGGGCCCACAACAGGTCGACACTTCTGGGCAGCGCCCCTGTGCAGTGGCCGACTCTGCGGCTCCGCCGAATGGGGCACCGCTTCTGCTCCCCGCCTGCGCGTCGGATGCGAGGGCAGCGGGCGCCACGCCAGCGGGCACCGGTGCGTGGCGACATTCGCTGGTTCCGCGTGCGCCTCGGTGGCCTCGCTACCTGGGGCACGGAAGCATGTCCTTTCCTAGCGCGCCTCTGTGGACAGGTCTCCAGGTCTCCAACTGGCCATCGCTCGGACGTCCATTTCCTGTTTTTTTTGTGGTTTCGTGCGTGGTTTTCTCGCCAAATGATCAAGGATGCTTCTCGATGATCCTCGCCGAAGGAAAAATGCACACGTCCAAGCGATGCCAAGCTAAGGGCGAGCAGGTGGCACGTACAGTGAGGGCATGGGATAAGGAATTATTGGATAAGGAATCCAGGGCCTACGGTCGGGGACTTTTGGTTCGCGTGTCGCGGCGACGGCCCCAGCGACCCGCGATGCTCTGCAAGTGGATCACGAGTCGCTCCGCTCCACGGGGCGGGGGGCCAGGAGCAGCTCGGGACGCTGATGTCCCGGGACCGGGAAGTGGATGATTTGGACGCCCGACATGGGCACGGAAAGAATGGGCGCTATGCCCAACAACCAATGTTGCCCCAAACCAACAGCGGCCGCGGTTGGGCGGGCGGCCTCCTGCCTCGAATGGACACAGGCCGCGGCGGCGTGGACAGCGGATCTGGTTCAAAATGAACAAGATCCGCTGCTGGGCATAGTACCCACTCTTTCAGCACCCATTCCGGGCGTCCAGAGATCACGCGTCGCGCCGCCGCATGGTGGGCCACAGCCGGCGGAGCGACGCGGCACCCAAAAGCTCCGGACCGTGGAGCCCGAGGAACTCCGATCGTGGAGTGGCCGTCGACGCCGCCCGCATCAGATAAGGAGTCCTCTGGGCGCTGGAGCCTCCCTGGGGAAACAAGAACAGGTAGTGATACTGCTACTCCCCGGACCACAATCGGGGTGCGTTCTGACCAGAATATCGAAGCGAATCCAACGCTGGCGACGTGGGTCTCCCAGGAGGCCCAAGATGAGGAAAACGAGGGAAGGGGCAGCGGTACGGGTGCCCTTTCCTCTTCTGGCTCCTGGGCGCATTCCTTTGGCTCCTGGCCCACCAGCAGCCAAGATAGCAGTGGCGCCAGCTCTCACCACTGCCCCCCAGGGGGCAGCACCCGCGCAGGCCTCTCACGCTCTCCGACCACAGCAGGCCTTCGCACAGGCACGCGGTGGCCCACAGAGAACGGCGGCATGCACCGGGTGGGCCTGTGCCCTCGCCATGACAGGATACGGATATACGCCAGGACTACACTGGGGGGAGGAGAGAACCCTTCTCCAAATCGCCGCCCTGCTCCTCCTCCTCCTCCTCCTCCTCCTTCTCCTCCTCCTCCTTTTCCTCCAGCTCGTTCTCCTCCCTGCCATAGGGGGACGTCTTTGACGTTGCACGGACATGGATCTGGGATCGTTGCGTTCTGGGTGTGCAAACAAATGTACCGAAAGCTGGCTTAGGCCGATAGCAAAATACCTTCGCCTATCGGGCGCAGCAGAAATGGCAATGCAGAGGAAATCGAGAAAAGGAAGAGGGCCCTACAGGGCATAGAGATATAGAGGAACGATCTCTCCTCCTCCACCTCCAGCTCCTCATCCTCTCCGCCTCCCGCCCTCTCCGTGCAGATTGCTTTCTTGCCCAACTGGAAGTCGAGAGTTGATATTGTTTGAGGTGTCTCTCCGCTTCGAGCGTTTCCGTCGTTCCAACATGGTGTTCCCGATGCAGCGTGGGCCTTCTTTAGGATCGCGCCTTCGCTCCAACCGTTCAGAATGACGCTCTCGCCCCAGCGCGAGCCTCTTTTCTAGATCCGAGTCTGTTCTCATCGTTGTCGCCCACATCCTTTCCCCTCCTCCGCCTTCTCCTGGTTCTCCTGCTCCCCCCGCTCCATCCACTCCAATTCCAGCTGCTGCTGTTCGTCCTCATCCTCCTGCTCATTCGCCTCCTCCTCCCACTCCTTCCGTGAACGCAGCTTCCCTTTTTCTCCCGACTGCCCATGACACGCTGGGGTCTATGGGCCAGTTCCAGGTCCGCTATAGCACGCGTCCTCGGAGGAAGGACACGTCAGCGCAGTGGGGAGGGATTGGGTGGGAGGGGGCAGGATCTCAGGCACGACGCGAACGCACCTGACTTGACGTTGCGTCTCTCCCGCTCCCTCCTCCATCCCCCTGCACGCGCCCCCTCCCCCCCCTCCCCTCCCGGCCCCTGCTTGCCCCACTCGACGGCCGCAGGGCCCGAGGTATACCAAGGGCACAGTCGCAGGAACACGCGAGGCAGATCGAAAGCCTCCTCCTCCTGCTCCTCCTCCTCCTCCTCCTCCTCCTCCTCCTCCTCCTCTTCGTCCACCTCCTCTTCGTCCTCCTCCTTCCCCCCTCCAACTTCTGGTGGTGGTGGTGGAAAACGAGCGCATCAGGAATTGCCTGAGGCAGCTGGATATGATTGGCCACCGCCGCCCGGGGTGCAAGAGAACCGGCTCCCCAGGCGGCGGACATGTCCAATTGCCAGCCCCGGACCTGGGGGGGGGGGCAAACAATTACCGCTGCTCTCCTGGTCTCCCCCAGGGACGTGTTGGAACTGTTTCGCGTGCATCTGAACACACACTCACCATAAGTCGTGCCTGCGACCGTAGATCCCCGATGGCTCTGCCTCCCAAGCCAACTCGGGCACAGATCGGAGCGTCTGCTACTGCGGCTGGGCGCCATCACTGTCTCGATCGTACGTGTTGAAGCAGGCGCCAGGCAAGCAGTCGCACGCCACCTCGGATGGACGGAAGCCTGCTCGGCTCACGATCGGCGTGACCGGAGCACGATCGGCAGGGACTTCGTGCAGAAGTGATAGACGTCTGCGCCATCTTCTGATTCGACGACAGCGGTCTCACACATGCCGCTCGCTTGCTACTGTGGCGCTCTGAAGCAAATACTTGGACGCTGAATCTCAATTTTTGTTGCGTTTCTTGGTCGCGGGCTGCTCATAAGAGTAATGTGCTGGCGGAGCTGCAATGTGTTTCACAGCATTGGACGCAGCGATAGCGATAGTCACTGCATCTATTTGGGCCTGCTCTCTGGAGCACAGTCTTGACTGGACATGTCAGTGGGCAATACATCTCGCGTCGGCAAATCAATGCATCTAACAGTATGGTGGTGCGCCGTGTGCGTCCCGGATTAGATCTGCCAAACGCGCTGCGACGACGACGACGACGTGCTGCACAGGACTAGCCTGGTCCTGTCTCAAGAGTTCTCACAATACACGCCGACGCTCCAACACCCCCGTGAACCAGAGGCCGCATGCGGGGCTGGTCCTGGTCGCGTCGACGGGAGCGCTGGCTGCCGAGAGGCGCTGCAAAGGCAACGATGCTCGGCTCAGGTGTGAAAAAAACTGTGCTCGGCTCAAAAGTGATGGTTGCCGTTGCCGCGCGCGATTGCACGTCTTTTTCACTTGAACCGAGCATCGTTGCCACTGCATCGCGTGATCGCACCGCGCAAACCGTCCAACACCGACCGATTTCCAAAACATCCTGTAGCGGGGATCTTCCGAGGCCAGCCCGCCTGACGCCACCAGTGGCTTGCACCAGTGCCGCCTCGGCGAGGCGCGAACCCGAGCGGCCCTACCGTGCATAGCCCCACTGCCGAGGACTGGCCACGCGCAGAAGGGGGTAGGGGGAGGGGGAAGGCTTCTTAGAAGCACCCCTGCTTCTTAGAAGGCGCGGGCCTTCTTTGTAGATGTAAGGCAGGCGCCTTCTAAGAAACAGCCTCCTTCTAAGAAGCCTTCCCCCCTTCCCCTACCCCCGTGTGCGCACCGCCAAGAGGAGCCCTGCGCCCCTCGGGCCGGACGAAGACAGGCTAGGCGGGGACGGTGCATGGGGGGGCTCGCGGATCAGCTCGCGCACAGGCTATCCCCGCGCCCCCCCACACCGCCGAGAGGGAGGCGCCAAGGTGTGTCGAGGACAGCGCCCAGCGTTGGGGCCGAGGCCAGCTGCACGCAGCAGTCCCGCCCCCCCCCTTCCCAATTAAAGGGGCCCCAGGACACACAGAGAAATACACACACACACATAAAACAAATATCCCCCATAGTTTCCTATAGTTTGGGTTTTTTTTGTCTTTCTTCCCCCCCGCTTCCCATATTTTCCCATATTTTCTTGGGAATCGACGATGAATTGTGTCTGTGTGTTTTTTCCCCTCCTGACTAATCCCCCCCGCGCCGGCCGACCCGAGGCCACCCGAAGCCAGCCAGGGCCCGTCGCTCGCCGCTGGGAGGCGCGCCCCGGGGGCCAGCGTCGGCTCCGGCGTCGCCTCGGCAGAGGGCACGTCGCTCACCGACCTCAGCTCGGTGCGGCGGTGGGGCAGAGCGGGGCCCAGGCTCTGCTTCCCTGGAGCAGGGGGGGGGTCAGTCTCTCTCCCCTCGGCAGCGCCGTCATTTGGCTCCTCCAGCCATGCCGCAATCACCCGGGCGGCCGGCTCTGAAGCACCCCACTACCCAACTCAGACACGGAGTCGGCGTTTACAAGATAGCGAGCGACACCATATGATGCTTATCAACATCACTTCAACGACCGTCACACAGAACGACTCCGTCTCGTTATGCATCATACAGAACGCTACGTACCTACTATGCGTTTTCGATGTCATCGTGCATGTGCCTGCGTGGTTGAACATGTAGGAGATCATCAAATATAAAGCTGTACAGTCGTATATCCGCATGTAAAGTATTGCCCCACCGCAGCACAACGCGTTACGCAGCACGTCACGCTGGAACAGTTGTTGGCCGCGTGGGCAAACGTTACTCCAGCGCTTCTGCGCCATCCTCCATCACAAGCACAGCAGACGTGGGAACACACATGCTTCAAGTGCCGCCCACCACAGGCGAAACGAATCGAATGTGGCCAGCGAGTGGGCGAGACTTGTTCGAGATAGGACGAACAACGTGGGGTAAAGCCTCCTCGAGGTCGGGCCGGCGGGGGCCAGCGCCAAGCTGCATGGTAATCAACCAGGTTGGCTCAGATCCATGCTTCACGGGGCCGGCGAAGATCAGAACGTGGCGGGCCGCGGGCAAAAAGCTGAGGATGAAGGACACGTCAGAGGAGCAGTAGAAATATGGCATATGACACGGGAAGAGGACGACCGATGAGGAGGAGGAGGAGGAGGACGAGGAGAAGGAGGAAGACGAGAACGAGAAGGAGGAGAAGGAGGAAGAGGAGGGGAAAAGGACGGCGACGAGAATGAGGAAGCCGAAGGAGGCGGATGGCGACCAGCGAGGGGGGGGAAGGAGGAGGAGGAGGAAGAGGAGGAGGAGGAGCAAGAGCAGGAGGAGGAGGAGGAGGAGGGGGAGGAGGGGGAAGAGGACGAGGAGGGAGGCGGCTGACTGAATCACGCGAGAGGTCATGATGGAGCGAGAGAGGGAGGAGGATGAACAGGCAGGTCAGAGAGAAGAGACAACACGCAAACTGCATAGGAGTTAAACCCACCTTGTACGGCACGGGGCGGACGCCATGTTGGGCCTGGATGCCCATCACGTTCGGCTCCCATGCGCCGAAGTCGAGGCGCCGTTGGTCTGGTGCTCACTTGCAGGCTGGCGCTCACTCGCGGGCTTTGGCTGGAGCTCGCCCGCAGGCTAGGGCTTCCTCGCAGGCTGGTCCCCCCTATGGCAGGCTGGACGTCGGTCGCAGGCCGGGTGTCCCGCGGCGGACTCCTGGCAGGCGGACTCCCGCGCTCGGATGGGGTCCCGGACGCTGCCACGCGCTCAGTCCACGGCCGCGTGCCCGTCCCAGGACAGTCGGGCCAGTGGTCAGAACCGCGCCCGGGAGGCTCTCTCTCACTCACACACACACACAAACACGCACGCACGCACGCACGCACGCACGCACGCACGCACGCACGCGCACACACGCACACACACGCACACACACACACACACACGCACACACGCACACACACACACACTCACACTCCTCTCTGCTGTTCGAAGCAATCCCCAAAGTCTGCCCAAGCCGCAGCCCGTGAACCATCATTCGCTGCGGGGGTGGTTCTCTTGTGGTTCCGATGCGGCCACCGCCCGCCCCCGCCTGGAGAGGCGGGGGGGCGGCAGGGTCACGGGGCGCGGGGGGAGGGCATTCGGTTTCGGGATGCGGAGCGGCAGCAATTCTAGTCTCGTGCATGTTCTGCGAGATGCGCGCAGGCCTCTGCTGACAGGCCCCCAGCTGAATCAGCAACGCAATCCAACATGTCCCCTCTTCGCCACGACCTGCTCTCTCTCTCTCTCTCTCTTCCTTGTCCACGTCCTCCTCCTCCCCCTTCTCCTCCTCCTCCTCCTCCCTCTCCTCCTCCCCTCCCCCTCCTCCTCATCCTCCTTGTCCTGGTGCCGCACTAGACAGCGGCATGGAGGCGAGGTAAGCCTGTGACGGACAAGGTCTCCCACGTTGCGATACGACCGGGCTCCGTAAGCCCAAGCGCGCCTCCGCACGCGAATATTTCTCGGCGATCGCGGCCTCGCGTGCGGCGTCGAGGCGGAGAAAGGAAAAACGATCCGAAGCCGGGAACGGGCGCGCGCGCGCGCGCCACTGGCCCCTCAGACGGGGCAGAAATCCGTCAGGATCAACGGTGCCATGTGCAGACCCGAGCGTGGGCACACACTCGGCCACACACACACACATATGTTTTTTTGCGTCGCGGCCCTGCGCGCGACAACAAAACATAGAAGCATACTCAAACATACACACACGCACTTGTTGCTCGGCAGGCGTGCGTGCGCGGCGTCGCGCCGCAGAATCACGGCGGCGGGGGCAGCAAGGCCGAAGCCTCGCGCGCGCACGCTCACACGCTTGTAACCTCGCGGCCCGGTGGTCCAACGCAGCGAGAGCAGAAGCGGAACGCGCTGAGAGTGGTTGCTACCGAACGTGTGCCGATGGGTGGTCAACCGAAATTCACACCCACGCCCAGACGGGCGCACGACTGCATGGACTACGGATCCGTGTAGCTGGCGCGTAGGCGCCGGATCCAATGACCAGAGGAGGAGGAGGAGGAGGAGGAGGACCAGAGGAGGAGGAGGAGGAGGAGGAGGAGGAGGAGGAGGAGGAGGAGGAGGAGGATGAGGAGGACCAGAGAAGCTGCCTCCCGAAACATGAGGCCAATGCCGCGTCACATGGCGACCGGGCGCGCCGCTTCTGCACGGAAGTTGGACCCACCGCCAATCCGCGCGCCGGATGAAACGCTTGCGCTTCCTCGACGCCCACACACACAGACACGCACACTTCCAACTACCCAGCGAAGCCCAGCGGCAAAACAAGACACAGATGAGGAGGAGGAGGAGGAGGAGGAGGAGGAGGAGGAGAAGCCGAAAGAAAGCGGCGAACCACCGGAAGAAACGATAACCGACTTGCACTCGTAAGTCCGGCGGGCCTGGCCACACACACACACATACACACGCGAGGAAGAACCTCCTCGGCCCCCCCCCCCCCTTGTCAGCCCTGCTGAGCCTGCTAAGCCGGTGGCAACTGCATGCCATATCCGTGCAGCGGTAAGGATAGAAAGAGAAAGCCACGTGCAGCCATCGCCTACTGGGGCCTGACTGGTAAGTACGGAACGCCTGTCCAAAAGGACCTCGTAAGATGTTGGCGATTTGAGAGTGGCATCTTGCAACAAAATGGCAAAGGCCACGACAACATCACATTCAGGGACCATGACCACACCGTGCCCCACCTTGCAATCCAGACTCGCATGCCAATCACGATCTCAACTCGCTGAGCGCCAAGACATACGAACACAGCAAATTCGCTAACGATCCGCCCGCGACTTTTGTAGAAATTACCCTCAAGCCTGATATTGGCAAACACCGATGCTGCTCGCACTGACATCTCCTGGCCATAAAGCTGAAACGCCGTGTCCATTGACCATTCGCTGACGCTCTTGCACCTCCCCCTCCTCCCTCTCCTCGCTGCGCGCTTGCTCGAGCATACCGTCCCCGAACATCGCCGCTTGTAAGCCCGCAGTGGAACCGCACCAGACAACCATATCTTACAGGAACGGTGGGGCGAGACAGTCATGAACTGAGGAGGCTCCAACAGCTCTCATCGTCACTCTCGTCTGAATCCTCCTGAACTTCCACCTCCTCTCCTGTTCCACTCCCACCCGTCCCCACTTCCGTGTCCCCCCATCCGTGCCACAAGGCTTCCTTCGCGCCTGTGAAAAAGAAGGGCGCCGTAGTACTGCCCGTGCCCCCATGCTATCAGCCACCAATGGAAGACCTGAAATTCACGGACGAAGTCATGCCCTGGCGACTCGGACTGCCGGGCTTCTCGTCCTCTCTGTCGTTCCCCATCCTCCTGTTCTGCCTCCTACGCGTCCTGCCCCTCTCCCCCTCGTCAACCTCCTGAACCCATGTCTTTCCGTATCTGCTTGCTCTCATCTTTCTCATGCCCTGTCCGGCTGTTCTCCACGTCTGCTCTTCCTTCTCATTTGATGTCGGCGCTATCCAGGCGGGGGGGGAGGGGGAGCGGACACATCAGCACGATGACGCTCTCGGCGACACTACCCCTCCCCCTCTTCAATCCTCCCCCTACTTGCTTTCCTGTTCCTGCTCTTCCTCCCCTGAGTCCGTTGCGAGGCAAGAGGGAAGGAGGACACCGAGACCCAGGGACGCGGAGTGCACAATCATCCCTCGTTGTGTCGGTCTCCTGGCCTTCCTCATCCTCGTGCTCCTCCTCGCCCTCCTTCCCCTCATCCCTGTCCTGCCCATTGTGCCCCCTACTTTTCCTCTTCCTCCCCTCCCCGTCATGCCCCTCATACCTATCCTTCCCCCTCCTCCTGCATCTCACGAGCGAGAGCCGCATACGACAAAGTCAGGCGTGAACGGCCATTGGTCGGAGAGCGTTCAGCGGAACGGAACGACCTGGGCAGGCGAGATTAAGCTCGCCCCCCTCCAATCGACGCAAAGCGGTGGGCTGCACCTCCGTCGCCTTTGTGCGTGGCACGGATTGGACTGCTTCCGACGGTGCGGTGCCTCCGAACGGCCCTGACGTGTCTCCGACTGGGGTACACTGTAAAATCGTGACAGATGATCAACGGTGGAGGAGGAGGAGGAGGAGGAGGAGGACGACGACGACGACGAGGAGGAGGAGGAAGAGGAGGACGAGGAGGAGGAGGAGGAGGACGAGGAGGAGGAGGAGGAGGAGGAGGAGGAGGAGGAGGAGGACAGGCGCGCCACGCTGCAGGGGAGACGGGGCCGCTCACGTGCGACCTCACGCGGGCAGCTTGCGCGCCAATGTCGGCGCAGACGGCCCCGTTCCTCTGCGTCGCCCAGACGGCTCCAACGGCTACAGTGGGGGCGTTGACCCAAGGAACGCTGAATAAGGAACGAGGCCCCCTTCTCCCATCAGTCAAAATTCGATTTCCCATCGAAAATCTAAGGAAAACCTGAGGCAAGCTGTGAAACCATCAAGGAACACGGAGCCCCTCCCCAACGAAAAGGGTTCCTTCTTCAGGGCCCCGACTGTATGTCCCTCTCTGGCGAGACTGATGGGAGGAAGGGGGGGGGGCTCCCCCCAGCTTGCGGGGCTCCCTCTGGCGTGCAAGACGCGGGAGAACAAGGGTTCTCCCCAGACACGTGCTTGCCCGCAGGGGCTCTCACCTGTCTTCTGAAGAACTGGGCCTGGCCGGCGGTCTGGCCGGCTCGCGGCCGCACGTCGCCGCCGCCGGCCTGCACTGCTTTGCACTGCATTGCTCAGCTCTGCTCTGCGATGCGTTTGCGCGTTGCACTGCTCTGCGAGCCTCGCGTTGCTTCGTACTGTTTAGCGCTGCTTCGCATTGCTCTGCACTGTCCAGCAGCATTGCTCTGCATGGCAGTGCATGGCATGGCATTGCTCTGCTTTGCATTGATCTGCACCACATAGGGCGGACGACATGGAGTGCACCACCTAGATTGCACCACGTGGATTGCGCACCCGCGATTGCACCGCATAGGTCGCACAGGTGCACCCTGTTTGGGGTCCACCCTCGCCCACATGTTGTACTTCGTGTCAACTTGAGAAAAGCAACATGGTTGCTTTTGTTTGGGGGACGTGCTCAAGGCTGCGCCGCACCTTGAAATCTGAGCATCTTTTCAGGGTGGAGGGCTCAAGGGGAAACCCGTATGGGCTCCTGCACCTCGAACACCAATCCGTCCTGTGAGCCACCTTTTGCAGATCCAAGCCTCGAGAATCCACCGAAACGACATTTCAGATTCCACCCCTTGCCCTCCACCCAAAGAGAATGCCCAGGAAATACCGGGTGCGGCGGCCAGTTGGGTTTGCTGAACTGGAGGAGGAAGAGGAGGAGGAGGAGAAGGAGGAGGAGGAGAAGGAGGATGAGGAGGAGGAGGAGGATGACGAGGAGGAGGAGGAGGAGGGAGGATGAGGAGGATGACGAGGAGGATGACGAGGAGGAGGAGGAGGAGGAGGGAGGAGGAAGAGGAGGAGGAGGAGGAGAAGGAGGAGCCTAAACAACGCTCTTCTGGCTGCGCCCCAGGACGCCACCGAGCGCAGAGAGCGAGGCCCCCGCCGATGCGCCGACATATGCCCGGGCCCTCCCCGCGCGAGGCCCCCGCCCGCGCGTGCGAGGCGCCACTCACGCAGCGAGGCGCTCGCGCAGCGAGGCGTCACTTCCGGCGCGGAGCGAAGGTCCATATGTGTATGTGTGTGTATCCTCCTCCTTCTCCTCCTCCTCCTCCTCCTCCTCCTCCTCCTCCTCCTCCTCCACCTCCTCCTCCACCTCATCCTCCCCCCCCTCCTCCTCCTCCTCCTCCTCCTCCTCCTCCTCCTCCTCCTCCTCCTCCTCCTCCTCTTCCTCGTCCTCCTCCTCCTCCTCCTCCTCCTCCTCCTCCTCCTCCTCCTCCCTCCAGGCGCCCCCGCCGCCTGGCCACGAAGCCAATGCGACGCGCGCCACGGCCCCGCACCCGTTGGGGCGCGGGACCGCCTCTCTGGTCCCCTGGGGGCCCCACCGCGTCCCGGGCGCGCTCCCCACGACCCCCTCGCGTCGTAACAAAATCCCCATGACCCAAAAATGGGTCCAACTAAAAGAAGTGGTGCAATATATTTAGGGCAATGGAATTGCAAATGTATTGCGCCAGGGAACTGTACTGCATTGTATTGCGATGAATGCGTTGCACGCGAAACTCCACCAATCCACTTGCGCACTGGAATGTATTGCACCCCCCAAATCGATTGCAATTGCATCAAATCTATTGCACCACCTCCTTTTCGCTGGACCCCCTTTTGGGTCACCCAGACAAAACCACGACGGGAAAATTGTCAATATTTGCGGCCCCCCAGGGGCCCTTACCAGGCCTCGGGACCGTGAACAAAACGACCCAGGATGAAAAACCGGTCAGGGGGAGGGGCTCCAGATCTCTGGGGGTCGACGTCGTGAACCAAATCACGACGTCGGGGGGCTGGGCCCAGAGCGCCCAACATGACCAAGGTGGCTTCCAAGAGGGCCAAGTCAGGCCACCAAGGTCGCCACGATGGCCCACGACCCCCCCCCTCTGGTCCTCCGCCTTCTCTGGAAGGGGGCCACGCGGGGCCAGGGGAGAGAGCGGAATGCACCCCTCGGGCGCAGGGCGGGGCAGGTGCTGAGGGGGCTGGGATCCAGGTGGCGCGGCCGCGCGCTTGAGCATCCCACCCCCTGGCAGTCCTGATTCGAGTAGGCGATCGACTACAAATTTATCTACCCCCGAACTGTTTTGTCAATCGAGCCGACGACACATACGAATATTCTTTGTAGGTCTACGAACGTTGCGCGTATTTGTTGGTATATTCGACGAGGGAATAATAAATTTTGAGTTACATCAATTCTGTAGTCGATCCCTTACCCGACTGATGAGGGGGTGGGACGCGTGCCCCTATTTCACGCCCCCTCCTCGTCCTCCCCACCTGCAAGGCACACACAGGACCACAGAGCGCCCGTACGCCACCGTCTCCCCGGCGTCTCGTCCCCCCGCTTCCCACCGCCTCCTCCTCCCTGCGGGCCCCACGAATAGACACCACCACCACCACCATTCCCCCCTCCCTCCTCTGCTCTCCTCTTTCCCGCCTCCTTGCTGGGAGAGGGAGGGGGTGAGGGAGGAGTCGGCCCCCGCACTCCCCTCCCTCCTCCTCTGCCTGCCCCTCCTCCCCCCCCGGCCTCCGACGGCGCGCCCGGATGCCTCGGCCGCCTCCCTGGCACTCGCCTGTCCTCCCGGGCAGCCCTGTCGACCGCCCCCAGGGGCCCAGCGGGTGCCCCCCCAGACGCCGGAAGTGAGGAACCAAGATCAGCTGGCACCACATCCGCCGGCCCCCTTGCGGGGCCACCAGGCTGCGAGGCTTAGGCTTGCTGCTCCCTGCCAGCCAGCTCCAGCTTCCAGTTTCCATTGTTGCAGTACTGCTTCGCGGCAAAGCCAAAGCCTCATGACTTCGCTCTTCCATGGCCCATTCTCCGAGAGAGGGGGGGCCGGCGGCAGGGGGCGAAGCCCTTACGGATCTGGAGATCGGATCGGCTCGGAACGTGCGTCGGACTGGGAAGCATTCGCACGGAGCCGACATGGAACCGGATCGGGCCGCACCAGGATGCATCACCACGCGGTGCGACGTGCGGACCTCATCGGATCGTCGGGGGGATCGAAATTTCCCAGACATGCGACGTCCTGGCTTTTTCGGGGCGGCGTCCCTGGAAGTCCTGACACTTTCCCCGGGGCCGGTTTTTCGTCCCCGATCGTTTCGTTGACGGTCCCGAGGCCCGGCGAGGGCCCCCCGAGGCCGAAAATGGCCCAAAACCCCCCCGTCCTGATTGATAAGCGACGCGTCCATGTCTGGGAATATGGGACCCGACCATGCGCATCGAAGCGGACGGCGAGAGGACCTTCGTAGGCCCCCGCAAGAGCAGGGAACCGAGCGCCCGCCCCGTGCCACTTTTCTCGGCCCCCGCCGCGGCCCCGCCGCGGTCGCGCACCCTTGCGGCCGCCCTGCCGCGGCCGCCCCGCCCCTCGCGGCACAAGCACTGAGCGGGGACCGACGTTGGCAGAAAAGCCCTCCTCCTCCTCCTCCTCGTCGTCCTCCTCCTCCTCCTCCTCCTCCTCCTCCTCCTGCTCGTCCTCCTCCTCCTCCTCCTCCTCCTCCTCCTCCTCCTCGTCCTCCTCCTCCTCCTCCTCCCCTCCTCCTCCTGCTCCTTCTCCTCCTTCTCCTCCTCCTCCTCCTCCTCCTCCACCACCTCCACCTCCTCCTCCTCCTCCTCCTCCTCCTCCTCCTCCTCCTCCTCCTTCCTCCTCCTCCTCCTCCTCCTCCTCCTCCCCCCCCGCCTCCTCCTCCTCCTCCTCCTCCTCCGAGGAGGAGGAGGAGGAGGAGGAGGAGGAGGAGGACGCGGAGGAGGTACACGAAGAGATGAAGCAGCCACTGTGCAGGTGTACCTTCGCTGGCCCACCCCAGACATGATCGCGTCGCCAAAAAAATCAGGACGGGGGGTGTTTTGCTATTTTCGGCCCTGGGGGGCCCTCGCCGGGCCTCGGGACCATCAAAAGACGATTCAAGACGAAAAGCCGGTCCCAGGGAAAGGGTCGGGACTTCCAGGGGCGCCGTCCTGAACAAAACATTTGGACGTCGCACGTTTGGGACGGAGCGTTCTTCGAACCCAGCAATGTTCTAAGAGCAACAATTACCCCAGTGCGACCCTACCTAGAAGTTGGAGCCCCTAGGCAAGCAGCATTAGTTGCTATGCTCTGCTCTGCTATGCTACGGAATGCAATGCTGCGCTATGCTATGCTATGCTATGATATGCTATGCTATGTTATGATATGCTATGCTATGCTGCGCGATGTTATGCTATGCTATGATATGCTATATTAAGCTGGGATATATCATGTTGTGCTATGCTAAGCTCTGCTATGCTATGCTATGATAAGCTGCGCTATGTTATGCTACGCTGTGGTATGCTATTATATGCTGCGCTGTGTTATGCTGCGCTGTGCTGTGATGCGCTATGATATGCTATGGTATGCTATGCTGCGCTATGCTATACGATGCTGGGCTATGCTAGGATATGCTGTGTTGCGCTATGCTATGCTACGCTATGCTATGCTATGCTGTGCTCTGCTATGCCAAAGCTCAGCGAAGCTAATCCGCCGGCCCCCTTGTGGGGCCACCAGGCTGTAGGCCCGTGATTCGCAGTTTCCTGTACCAGTTGTAGTTTGTAGTTTCCAGTGTTACAGTTCTGCTTCTTGCTGGTTACTGCAACTAGTTGATTGACCGCGCGAGGGGGGGGAGGCCCAAACCAGATTTTTAGCACCACCTGGGCGCGTTGTCTGAATTGCTGGGGGGGCTCGAAATCGACACCCCTCACGCAGATCCGCGGGGTCAGGGTCCAAAAACACATGGGATTTGCCACATTTCTGAAATTCGGTGCCACCCCTCACGCAGATCCGCGGGGTCAGGGTCCAAAAACACATGGGATTTGCCACATTTCTGAAATTCGGTGCCACCCCTCACGCAGATCCGCGGGGTCAGGGTCCAAAAACACATGGGATTTGCCACATTTCTGAAATTCGGTGCCACCCCTCACGCAGATCCGCGGGGTTAGGGTCCAAACACACAAGGGATTTGCTACATGTCTGAAATTCGGTGCCACCCCTCACGCAGATCCGCGGGGTCAGGGTCCAAAAACCAATGGGATTTGCTACATTTCTGAAATTCGGTGCCACCCCTCACGCAGATCCGCGGGGTCAGGGTCCAAAACATGCTCTTCCATGGCCCATTCTCAGAGAGAGGGGGCAGGCGTCAGGGGGCGAAGCCCTTACGGATATGAAGGTGAGCTAAGTTAAGATAATACTGAGGTAAGATGAAGCTAAGCTAAGGTAAGATGAAATAAGCTAAGCTCAGATGAGATAAGCAACGCGAAACTAAGGGAACGTCACTGGGGGAACCGCGGGGCGGATGCCGGGGGAACCGCCTGGGGCGCATTCCACTGCCCGGCCCTTTAAGCCTCAGAGTAATAACCCTTCTAGGCAGAGCCTAGGTAGGGAACTATGTTCTCAGAACACAGGGCCGATGTGTTGAAACAGGACAGCCCCAGACAGACATGTTCTAGGAACGCCTCGTGCAAACCACAAAAGGTTCTTGGAACATTCTTCGCGTGGCCTACAGGCAAGCCAGGACGCTTCGCCGTGGCTCGAAAACAAAGACGCAAGCGTTCGGAGGCCCGCGCGGACTTCTCGGATCGGCGCTGAACCCCAGCCTTGGAGCGCGGAGCGCGCCAGGGGGCGGCGCTGGAGGCGCCGCCAAGGGGCTCCCGCGCCGACCTGGGAAATCCGCTCGGACCTCCTCCTCCTCCTCCTCCTCCTCCTCCTTCTCCTCCTCCTCCTCCTCCTCCTCCTCCTCCTCCCCCGCCTCCTCCTCCTCCTCCTCCTCCTCCGAGGAGGAGGAGGAGGAGGACGAGGGACGAGGAGGAGGTACACGAAGAGATGAAGCAGCCACTGTGCAGGTGTACCTTCGCTGGCCCACCCCAGACATGATCGCGTCGTCAAAAAATCAGGACGGGAGGTTTTTGTCTATTTTCGGCCCTGGGGGGCCCTCGCTGGGCCTCGGGACTGTCAAAAGACGATTCAAGACGAAAAACCGGTCCCAGGGAAAGGGTCGGTACTTCCAGGGACACCGTCCTGAACAAAAAAATTAGACGTCGCACGTTTGGGAGGGAGCGTTCTTCGAACCCAACAATGTTCTAAGAGCAACAACTACGTTCTCATAACATAGGGCCGATGTGTTAAAGCAGGACAGCTCCAGACAGACATTTTCTGGGAACACCTCGTGCAGACCACAAAAGGTTCTTGGAACATTCTTCGCGTGGCCTGCAGGCAAGCCAGGAGGCTTCGCCGTGGCTCGAAAACAAAGACGCAACCGTTCGGCAGTCCGCGCGGACTTCTCGGATCGGCGCTGGACCCCAGCCTTGGAGCGCGGAGCGCGCCAGGGGGCGGCGCTGGAGGCGCCGCCAAGGGGCAAGGGGCTCCCGCGCCGACCTGAGCAATCCGCGCGGACCTCCAACAAGTTGCTTACAGTCGGGGCCTTGCCCTAAGGAACCCTACATAAGGAACGGGGCCCCTAGTTTCCAGAAGTTGACCTGCGATCTCCGGTCGGAAACCTGAGGACAACCTGAGGCAAGCTGCGAAGCAATCAAGGAACACGGAGCCCCTCCCCAACGAAAAAGGGCTCCTTCTTCGGGGCCCCGACTGCATCTCCCTTGGCAACGGTGCAGTGCTCCCGCCGCGGCCGGCCGGCCCTGCCGGGGCCACACGCAGGAAGGGCCCCGAGCAGGAGCCGTCAGCAGACGACCCAGACTGAGAACTGGCCCCGCGGCATGGGCCCAGACTTCCCTGGGGCCCCATCTTGAAAACAAACAGGGCCACGCATGTCTGGGGACAAGCCCATGGGCTGGATCGAGTCACAGGTCTGAGTCGGAAACGGACCGGATCGTCAGCAAATCTCCCCGAAATCCGAATTCGCGCGTGGTTCCAGCTGGCCGTGGCCGGTGCCAGTGAATAGAGCCGAATCGAATCGAATCGGAAGCGAGGCCCCAGCTGGCGAGTCGAATCGCGTCGGATCGCGTCGCACGCGGCCCTGAAGGGTCACTCTCGCGGCCTGCTCGGCAAGCCGCCAAACCAGGCAAGCGCTCCAGCAGCCGGCTGCGCTGGGCGATGGCTTCGGCGGCTGGCTCGACGGCAACGCTGGCGCCTGACCGACTTCAGGCGCGGGCACGCGATACTCGGAGATTGATAGAATCCCCACCCTGCCAAGTCGACTGGCTGATTGTCCTTACTCACTTCTCTAGGAAGTGCTGCGGCCGTAATTATGCGTGCCTGTGCAAGCGGTGTTTGGTTCCCAGGGTATTTTCACGAAAGCGTGTTTTGCTAAAGGGGGTTCTGACCACCCTCCAGACTCTGGAAACGCTGACTCTAAAGATGATGCCGCTGCTCCCTTCCGCCAGCTTCCGCCGCGCGAGCCTGGGTTTGCTGATCTCAAAGTCGGCCTTCGTGCAACACACCGCCAAACCAGAGCGGACAGGCCGTGCATCCGCCGATGTCTTCATTCAGGGAGGGAGTTAGAGGAACAAAAAACGGCATAAACATAAAAACTGTTGGAGTTCCTCGCGGATTTCATGGATCTGCGCTGGCCCCCCTCCCCAGCGTGCGGAGCGCGCCAGGGGCCGTCCAACGTCTAATGTTTCTGCAGTTCTCTTTTCGAGGAGTGGGACGCACCACGAGACTCACGAGACGCGGTCATGCATCTTTCGCGAGACGCTGGTGGAAAAGACTTGTCTCGCCCTCCGAGACACCTCCCCAAAGGCGTACTGCTTCCGACACGACCTGCCTCGCGCTCTCAAGAGACTTCCAAAGCTGCTTGCGATGCCCCCGAGATGCACAGAGGGCTTCTGTGACACACCAAGAGGCGTCGTCCAAGACGCGCCTACACGTCGTTCATTCCTAATCGTGCTCATTTATAATTGTGCTCGTTTCTCATTGTTCCTGGCCCCCTAGTGGCCAGGAAGAGGCCCAGGATAGAACAATTAGAAATGAAAGAATCTTGGGCCCCGCAAAATCAAAGAACTTTCGAAGAATTAAAAATGAACGACGTGTAAATCAACTGGAACCCCTCCCATAGACCCCCCAGGACCGCCGGAGAGGCCTCCCGGGGACTCCTGAGAGGGCCCGAGAGGCCTCTGCGACGCCAAACGCCGAAGAAGCGGCCAAGAGGCTCCCAGGAGGCTTCCTCAACGTTCCCCAGAGCCCCAAGAAAGGCCCACATCCATGGGAAGCCCCTGAGACTGCAGAGTCTGTTTTTGTCATTTTTGTCCAATGGTGGCATCGGCCTCCTCGGCGACGAGCCCGAAACAGACGTACGCGCCGAGCCACGTGCATTAATACGCCCCCCCCCCTGACACGTACCGAGGTCAACCTTGCGTTACGAATGTTCACACAATGTGTGATCTCGAAACGACGCGAAATCGTGTACAAGTTCTCTCCTTTTTCACTCATGAGCGCAAGCAAGCAAGCCTGGCGCCTAGACGGCGTATCAGCACATCATGATACGTGTTCCCCATGCAGCTCACGCCTACGTCAGGGCAGCGCTGCGTAGACGCTGGGAGACCATTGCTGTCTGGGCCTCCTGCGTGCACGGCTCTCCTCCCAGATTCGAGGCCGAGTCGAACTGGCTTTGCAACGTGAGCCTGCGCAGCCGCTGGTCTTGGCGGCACGCGCCCGTGGTGCTCGCTGTGGCCTCGGCCTCCTCCGGCAGCGCCCGAGGGCGCGCCCCCCCCCCCCCTCCGCGGCGCAGCCCGACGGGTGCGGCCGCTGCCGCGAGGAGGGCGGCGCGCGGCCCAAGCACGCGCACGAGAAGCAAACTGTCGGGCTCGCCAGACGGTCGGGACACCTGCACTCCGCGCGTCGCGGCGGCGGCCCAGGGCGACACGCCATGCCCTGCGAGCCGACAGCGCGTCGCCTGGGGCGGGAGGCTTCGAAAGGCTCGGGTCGCTGACGCTCGGGGACTGGACGCGGTTGGCGTGTCGAGCCGGAGCGTGGGGGGGGCCCAGAGCTGGCGGCGCGACACACGAAGCCAATGTCCCCGACCGCAGCTGGCCAGCTAGAACAAGGAGGAGGAGGAGGAGGAGGAGGAGGAGGAGGAGGGGAGGAGGAGGAGGAGGAGGAGAGGAGGAGGGGGAGGGGGGGGGAGGGGAGGGGGAGGGGAGGGGGAGGGGGAGGGGGAGGGGGGGAGGGGGAGGGGGAGGAGGAGGGGGAGGGGGAGGAGGAGGAGGAGGAGGAGGAGGGAGGAGGAGGAGGAGGAGGAGGAGGAGGAGGAGGAGGAGGAGGAGGATCCCCGGCCAGTGGCGCCCTGGCGGACGCGCCCGGGGCAAAGATCGCGGCTCGCCGCCTCGCGGCAGCTCGTACACCGTGCACCCCCTGGGGCACCCCCCCGGCGGCTCTGGCCTCCGCCGCTGCGGCACACAGCAGGCCCCTCAGCAGGCACATCAAAGAAAGAAGCGGCCTGCCAGCAGGTGCCCCACGGAAGCTCCGGGAGGACCCGTCGATGCTGAGCAGCGTTCAACCGATCCCTATCCCACGGGCGTGGCCTGGGCCCCGCTGGCCGATTCCCCTCCTTAGATGGCGGTGTATATATAGGCTGCTGCTCTCGAGCTCCGAGGGGCATATCCCCAACGAAGGATGGTGGCAAGGGGGGGACAGGGTTGGGGACAGGGATATGTATGGGGATACGGGACCGGTTAGAAGGTTCAAGGGATACGGAGCGGAGGGAGCTGGAGGATGAGGAGCGCCCCAGGCCTGTTGAGCGGCAGCGGCCGCGCGCGCGCGCCCTCCGCGGCGCCCGGGGGGCCGCTGGCTGCACAAGAGGGTGCCGCGGCCTCAGGCACGAGGGGCGCGACCAGCGCGCGGTCGACACCTCCCGGCCTCGCGCGCCGCCCCGCGCTCGCGCCTCAGCGGGGCCCGGCGCAGCCCGCGGGCAACCGCTGCGCGAGCGGCGGCGGCCTATTATCGGCGCTGTAGGCGGCAGCAGCCCGCAGGTGTGCATGCCGGCGCCCACCGCGACGAGCGGCGCACCTCCCCAAACGTTGCAGGCTGGACAGGCCTTTGAAATGGGCCCTGGAAACGGCAGAGCCATTCTGTTGCCGGCCCCGTTCTGCCGTATTTGCTGCCGGACGCGACGCCGTTTCTGTTGCCGGTTCCGTTGGCGTGTTTGTTCCGGTCCCTGTTCCGGTTCCAGTTCCAGAGCAGTTGTTGTTGCCGTTCCCAGTTGCCTTTTTTTTTTTACCAATTCCATGTCCAAGAACCTATCACGTATTCGGAAAAGGTGAAAACGGCCTGCCGTTCCCAAGGCCCACTAAGGGCTGGACAATCACAGCATACAATGAGTTACGCGTCCGAGCTCATGCCCAGGTGCGCCAACTGCTTCAGCAGGACGAGAATAGTGTCATGATGCGACTGGCTCATGACGAGTTCTGGGAACTCTGACGGCCCTCGGCCATTCGTGATCGGCCATTCGTCTCTGTCCGCGCTGGACGACAAGAAGACCTGGACATCCTGAAACGCAACACTATCGTGGATAGCGTGTCGCTTCTCTGATGCAAGTCTCCGCTGTGCGAAGGAGGCGGAGGCAACAGCGCGTAAAGAAGAAAGAGCGCCATAAGCATGCACCTTCGGAGCTCCATGCGGACTTCTCGGATCGGCGCTAGGGCCCCTCCCAGGGCCCATCCCTGGCGCGCAGGAGCGGCGCCGCCAGGCGGGTCCGGAGCCGACCCAGCCGTGGAGGTGAGAACCCTGCGGGAGGCTCAGGAACGACGAACACCGCCAGGGAGGGGCGCCGCTGTCTCAACTGGCCCTTCTCCGAGACCAGCGCCGATCCAAGAAATCCGCGCGGAGCTCCGAAGGTTCATGCTTGTGCCACCTCTTCGAGGAGCCGCCGCGAGCCGCACTCCCGCGCCGTGTGGGAGCTGGCGGCCGAGAAGCAATCAACAGTAGGCATGGTTAGCTCTAGTTGAGCCGACCGTCCTACCACGACAAAGGACCGACCGTCCCGACATTCCTATAGTCCTACCACGAAATGTTCTCAGAACCCCACACTGTTCTGAGAACAAAAACATTGTTCTTAGAGCATTAACCCGATGTGCTAAAACAAGACCGTCTCAACCAGAAAAGGTTCAAGAACATTTCGTGGAAACCACAAAAGGTTCTTAGAATATTCTTTGGTAGGCCTATAGGCGAACCAGGACGCGTGGCCACTGCTTGATCTACTTGTTTGGTTTTACCGGCCAGGTGTTGGGTGGGACGCAGAAAAGAAAACTAATACTACGTCCTCCTCGTATAGGCGTGCATCCGACCCGGCCATATAATACAACCATCTTGTAGTAGATCGTTTCCCGAGCGGTACGGCCTGAAAGCGCCCGCCCGAAGCACAGACTATAAGATTTCTCGGCGAGCGCGTCGCCCCAGGGGGGGGCGACGCACACATAGTTTGGGGAGACCTAAGACTCGGGTTCGAGGGACTCGGGTTGGCCTGACGGGGCCATCATGAAAATGACGCGACCCAGTCTGAAACTTACGCGCCCCCCCCGCCGCAAACATCCGACGAAAACTGGACCGTCAAAATCTGGGTCGGCTAACCCGAGTTCCGGCGCACTCGAGCCTCACGCTTCCCCGAATCGTAGCAGTACGCTGGGATGACGCCGACGTTAGGTGCTGGTGAACCTGGCCCCTGGATAGTGAACCCCGGTGATGACTTCTCACGGCCTGGCGCAGACGGGCAGCCAACTGGAGCGGAGCGGAGGCGGACACGCGAGCCCAGCTCACACCTCCTGCCGATGGCGCGGGTCGGCCGCGCCAGGCAACACGGGCGAGACCACGAGGTCGGCGCCGACGCGGAAGCTGCTGCTCGCCCTGTCGCAGGCGAAGGGCCTGGACTTCTCCTCGCCGTGGGTCACGACGAAGTGGCGGCCGAGCCAGGACTGCACCTGAAGCTCTTCGCCCCCCGGGACCTCCGCCACGTGGGTCGCCCGCCCGGTCACGGGGTCGATCCACGCGAGCTTCAGACTGCCAGCGCTCGAGTACCCGTTGGTCACAGACAGGGTGCAGGCTCCCTTCGGATCGTCTGTGACCTCCTTGCCCCTGGCAAGCTCCTGGAGCGCGTTCTCGTTCCAGCCGAAGCGCCGGAGCGCGGGGTGGTCGTCCATCCACTGCGATGGCGGGGCGCGCCTCGGCTTGATGTAGATCCACTTGTTCCCAGACCACTTCTCGAGGCCCTCGGCAGGGGGGCAGCCCCCGTGGAGGGCGTTGTGGTCGCCCCTGCCATTGGGGTGGTGGTTGTACCACAGGATCACCGAGCCCTTCTTGGGCTGCACCTGGAGGCCCACGTTGCAGGCCCTGGGCGGCGCGTAGCGCACGCCCTGGCAATTGCTCACGAAGCCAGGGCAGACGGCGCTGCCCGCCCGCGGGAAAACGGTCTGGCCACCCTCGGGCACGTCGTTGAGGTACCAGAACAGCGTGGCCAAGCGGTCCTGCCAGCCGAAGTGGGACCTCATCCACACCGCCCTCTGCCCGTTGTGAAGGGTCAGGTCGAGCCAGTCCAGATGCCAGCGACTCCAAACGGTGTGGCTTGCACAAGGGGTGGTTTGCAACCGGCACTCTGGGGGCACCCCGGGGGGGCGGGGGGCGGATCTCGATGGAGTCCTCTGCCGCGCGCCCCGAGGAGGCACGACGCAGACAGTGCCGTGCCCCCCGGGCCCCTATGGCGCCGATGGCAAACGACGCCCCCGGCGTAACCAGACGCGCTGCAGTCGCCGAAGATGGGAGGAGTAGAACTGGCCCGAAGCGTAGTTGAGCAGCTGAACCTCCTCATT
>CAUYUJ010014306.1:173804-178804 GCA_963575745.1 Prorocentrum cordatum
GTCCGGGGAGTAGCTGTATCGATACTTTTCGGTTTTCCCAGCACGCACAGAACGTACAACGCCAGTGGCGACATCATCAGCGAATCCTGCTCGAGATGGGCACGACTTGCTGTCGGGTTTGGGGTTGCGCCCGCCGTCCTAGAAACAAGTTCTGGTGGGATGGATTGTTGATACTGTATATGCACCCTCTGTGTGGAACGTGGGAAATGCGATAGGTGCCAAGATTGGCTAAAGTCCGCCCGACATTCGAATAGAAGCGGCTGCTTGATGGCGCGCGATAAAGCCTTCTACTGCGTGCCTAGTGTCTCCTACATATATAGACACGTATATGCATCGGTCGGCGTCCCAATTGTTATCGTCACCATTCTGGCTTCCCCGATGTTCTCGCCCATGCCAGAGCCCGCTCCAACCAGCAGCACCTGACGCCCTTTCCGCCCTGCTCGGTAGCAGCCCGGTGCCAAGGCCTCATCTTGTTTATGGCTGTTGGGTGCTGCTGGGCGAGCCGCATCGTGTGTACAATTTTGCCGTCCCAGCGCCTGCGGCCTCACGTGGCGGGAGGGCCGAGGTCGCGATGCGGAACGGCGCACATCACCCGGCTGCAAGGTGCGGCACAGCGCCCGAGCGCGCGCGCCTCGCTGGAGTCGTCGTCGGCGTCGGCGTGGAGGCGGGGGGAAGACGAGCGCGGCCGCGGAGAAGGGACTGCGGGCAGCTGGGGCAGTCAGAGCTTGCGGTCCAAGCAGGCAGGGCACCGAGGCGCCACGATGCCAGGTGCAGCCTCCCAGGCTGAGGATCCTGACGGGAGCCTCCAACAACGACTTGGGTCACCAACGTGCCAAGGGAGGCGCAGTGCGCTCACGGCAGGCACGAAGGCCTGCTCTGATCGAGCACACACTGTGCACTGCGCGTTGTATGCGTTGACCTAGGTTCTTGATCGTATGACATTCGCCTGTGCTCGAAGGTTCAAGAAAATTCGGTAGATTTGAATACGGCCTCCGTGCCTTGACGAACGGTAAATTTGATGTAGGTGGAAGGGGCGCAGGATGATGGCTGCAACGAAAAATAGCGCGACCGTCATTCTCTGACATCCTCCATCCTGGCACGCCTGGCACGCCCAGGACAAGGGCAGAATGGAATGAGTACGACGCCCAAGAGCAACTTTTGCCCACTACCTACCGACAGCGGCCGTGGCTGGGCGGGCAAAATTCGTCCCAAATGGCCAAAGTCCGCAACGACAGCGAATCCTGCTCAGAGCGAACATCGAAGAACACTCAGTCGCATGATCAAAAACTCGTCCCACGGTCCGCGAGGACTTGTTGGATCTGCGCTGGGATCCCCCTCATTGGCGCGCGGAGCGCGCCAGGGGCGGCGCCAAGGGATCCCCGGCGCCGACCAAAAAGAGATCCGCGCGGAACGCCGCTCCGCTTCTCGAGTGCAGGAGCGGCCGCCAACCTCCGTCCCCGCCCGCTCCGTCCCCACCTCGGCCCCCCCGAGGTCCTGGCTCTCCTGCCGCCGTGGGCTCGAGACACCTCCGCACCCACGGCCTCGATCGGGGATCTTCTGACCCGGGTCGATCCAGACCCGGGTCAGTCAGGCCTCGCAGGACCCCGCAAAATCCCGCAAGATCCTGCAAGATCCTGCGCCCAAGCCCGGGTGAATGCGGAAGCTCCTGCACGAGATCCTGCAGCTCCCGCACCCAAGCCCGGGTCAATGCGACCCTGGCACTGCAGGCTCCTGCAAGATCTGGCGCTCTGGCTGACCCCCGTTGGCACTGACCTGAGTATCGTTTAACCGATCCCCATCCCCAGCGGCGTGGCCTGGGCCCCCCTGGACGATGCACCCCCCCTAATTAGATGGGGATATCATTCGTCCTCTTCGGGCTTCGAGGGGTGTAGCCCCAACTGGGGTGGTAATTTGGTGGGGGTCTCGAAGGGGATGGAGATAGGGATGGGGATCGGGTTACCGATGCCGATGACCCCGTCTCCCGAGCCCCGACTTAAAAGAACAGAGTCCGGCCTCCCCGGCCGCGCTCCCACGGGCGCGGGGAGGCCCTGCGCGGCCGTGCCGGCTTCGCGGGGCACGTGGTTGTGGCAGGGGACGCCCGCGACGGGCACGACGCCCAACAACAGAGGGGGTCCAAGCCCGACAGCGGCCGCTGTTGGTGAAGGGGAACTGGAACACACAAATAAATACACACAAATAAAAAGATTCCCCATATTTTCCCATATTTTCTGTGTTTCTGTCTTCCCCCCCACTTCCCATATTTTCCCATACTTTCTGGGGAATCGCCGATTAATTGTGTCTGTGTTTCTTTCCCTCCTGAGTTGGGCAGGCGGCCGCCTGTCTCAAAGGGGCAACGTCCGCGGCGACACCGACAGCGCGTCCGGTTCAAGGTGAACAGGGACGGCTGTCGGCCGTTGTGCCCACTCTGTCCTTGCAGTCAAGCTGCTGCCTTGTGGCACGCAAAATGAGGAACGAAGCCCCTGCTTGGCACAAAAGTGCCTGGGTGCACGAGAGGGGTTTGAGGAACAACCGCGGAACGACCCAAGGAACAGCAAGCCCCTTTCCCAACCCAAAGTGGTCCGTATGTCAGCGTCTTGACAGTATCCATTTCAATGGCCAAGAAGTGCTATCCATGGGATCGCGCCCCAGCGCCCGGACCGCGAGGGCATAGACATGTCCGACGAGACCCGCTCGGACTGCGTCATTGGACCCCACGGCGCCCACTCTGGAGGAACAAAACACGGGATGACATACAAGTTCGAAGGTCCGCGATCATTTCTTGGATCGGCGCTGGACCCCCTGGCGGCGCCTCCGGCGCCGCCCCTGGTGCGCTCAGCGCGCCAGGGAGTGGGGTTGAGCGCCGATTCAAGAACACCGCGCAGAGCTCCAAAAGTAAATGTGTATGCCGTTCTGCCTTCGACGCTCGCGCTAATCTTTCACCCCAGCTCAATGTTCGACGGCCCCAGCCCCCAGGAGCGGCACCCTGACAACGAGACACGATCTTGACGACCTGGGCCCCAGAGCTCCCAACCCCTTCCCTGAGGGTTGCCCTTCGTCCCATGACTGTTGATGGCCCCCGAGGCCGAGATCGAGGAGAAACGCCGGGATTGGAGAAAAACACACACACACATCGTGGGAGACCTGGGGGCCCCCTTCCTGCACGACCTCCCCCCGCCCGGTCCCCGGACCCCTCCTGTAAGGGGTGCGTCCTGACCAGAGCTGCAGGGCGAGCCCAGCGGTGGCGGCGAGGGCCTCCCAGAGAACGAGGGAAGGGCAGCGGCATGGGTGCCTTTTCCCCCTCTGCCCTGCGCCGCCCTCCCCAGACCCCCGACGTAATGATTTTTTCGTTACGTCGACCCCCAGAGGTCCCGACCCTTTCCCTATGACCGGCTTTGCATCCTGAGTCGTTTTTTGACGCTCCCGAGGCCCGGTGAGGGCCCCCGGAGGCCGAAAACTAGGAAAAACCTCCCGTCGTGATTTTTTCATTACTCGAGGGGGTCTGGGTCCTGCGCCCCCGGCGAGAGAAAGAAGGCCGAGCCGAGGCCTCTCGGCAGGGGCGGCCGGGCTGCAGAGCCGGGCCGCGGGGCGCCTGCTCTCCAGGGGGGCGATCCTGCCCGCCCTCCTCGACGAGCACGCGCCTGCGGGCAGGGGCGACGAGCAGGGACGGGTCTTGCGCGAGAAGGCATGGCGGCCTCGCGCGTTGGCTCACGCGGGCCGCCAGCGCGGCACGCCACACCGGATGCGAGGGCGCTCGCGCGCGACCTTTCGCGGGCAGCTCACGCGCCAACGTCGGCGAAGACGTCCGTTTTTTTTCTTCTGCGTCGCTCACATGACTTTCTCAGCACGGCGTGGGATGCAGCACGGAGAAGGCGGAGCGGCCTCGTGGTGGAGGGGCCCTGGAGCGCTTTCTCGCCGCCCTCGCGATCCACATGGCCCTTCCCTGCGGCCCTGGCACGGTCGGCTAGAGGATCCCAAACGGGGGCCAGTGCGGGGGGGGGGTGGGCCGTCGGCGCTGGCCCCCATCCCCCCCAGACCCCCTCGGGTAATGAAAAAATCTCGACGGGAGGTTTTTCGTAATTTTCGGCCTCTGGGGGCCCTTACCGGCCCTCGGGAGCGTCAAAAAACGACTCAGGATGCAAAACCGGTCCCGGGGAAGGGGTCGAGACCTCCAGGGGTCGACGTAATGAAAAAATCATGACGTCGGGGGTCTGGGCCTACAGCGTGAAGCGCTCCAGGGGTAGCGCCGGAGGCGCCTCCGCGGGGGGCGGTGTCTAGCGCCGGCTCCAGGAACCTGACAGGCCCTCCGACAGCGTATGCTGAGAAAGTCTGCTGGTCTTCGACAGCTTAAAAGCCCAGCGGGGTATACAATCTCGCCCGCCAGGGGAGCGGCAGCGAACCTGGATCTCCGATGTCATGATTTTTGCTCGTAGCGTGGACCCCCCCAGAGGTCCAGACCCCTTCCACAGGACGGATTGGCGAATCCTAAGTAGCTGTTGCCGCCAGAGGGAGCCCAGTCAGGGCCCTCGTAGGCCGAATACTCGCCAACAACCACGCGCCTGAGACAAGGGGAGGCCTGGGAAGGCCGGGGAGGAGGCAACGCAGAAGGCGAGGTCCAGGAGGACAGGGAGGGGAAGGTCGCATGGAGGGGGCCAGGGCAGCGGGGCATGTCGGGGCGGCAGAAAGGCGCATCTGGGAGGGCAAGGGCGTGGGAAAGGGTTTTTTGGTGCCACGGTGAGAGGAGAAGTCGGAGGACGCCAACTACTACACACCTACACCGGTCTTGGCCAGGCCCGTACCGGGCACCATATCGGTGCATACTCCTTCCTGGTTTGGCCGGGAAGGCGTGTGCACCAATCATGGACTGAGGATCGACACCGCCGAAATCGTTGTAAGCGTTTGCTCAAGACCCCGAGGTCATGAGTTTGTTCACAACGTAGGCCCCCAGAATTCTCGACCCATTCCCAGGACCAGGCTTTCACCGTGATAATTCCCGAAAACAG
>CAUYUJ010014306.1:188804-193804 GCA_963575745.1 Prorocentrum cordatum
ATCCTCCTCCTCCTCCTCCTCCTCGCTTCCTCCTACTCCTCCTACTCCTCCTCCTTCTTCTCCTCCTCTTCCACCTCCCCCTCCTCCTCCTCGTCCTCCTCCTCCTCCTTCTCTTCCTCCCTCTCCTCCTCCTCCTCCTCCTCCTCCTCCTCCTCCTCCTCCCTCCTCCACCTCCTCCTCCTTTTCTGTCTCCTCTCCTCCTCCTCCTCCTCCTCCTCCTCCTCCTCCTCCACCTCCTCCTCCTCCTCATCGTCCTCCTCCTCGTCCTCCCCCCCTCTTCCTCCTCCTCCTCCTCCTCCTCCTCCTCCTCCTCCTCCTCCTCCTCCTCCTCCTCCTCCTCCTCCTCCTCCTCCGTGGAAGTGATTTGTACCCAGGGGCGTGGCACCCTGATCAACTATATGGTAGTATCCGCTGATCTTGGATAATATGATGCAGTATCTACCTATACTCCGAGCCCCTTTCAAGACTCATGTATGTCTCGCGATATCCCTGAAACATGAAGCTCTTACACAAACCATGTGGAAATGCCTGCGGCCTCTTCCTGTTCCAGTGTGCAGTGATCATGACTGGCCCTGGAGCCAGATTTTGGTACAGTTACCTGCGGTCGCACCACATTTTTTGCAGTCTGCTCTCCTGCCGCACCTGAGTGATCACCTGAACGACGACCTTACCAGTAAGTACCTGCTCTGGTCCGGGGCGACCGAGGCCATGTTTGAGTCCCGTGTGGTCGCTTCTGACTTGAAAGATAGCTGTGTTCATCGTGGAGATTTCCATGCCTTCAAGACCACCACCATTGCTCGGAGGGATCCCGAGGGCCAGAGTTTTCGTGAACCTGCCTTGGCCTTTTGGGCCCACCTGTCCCAGAAATGGTCTGCGTACCGTATGGGTCTGGCAAGGAAATCCACACGAATGATCAACAGCATAGGCGCTCACTTGCAAAGCCTCACTGACAAGATTGGCCAGTATCTCCATGGTGATTTCCCCGTGGCCTTGAATGGTGGCAGGCCCAGTTGAGCGAGGCGCCCACGGAGGTGGCTATGCTTGACGACCTGTCTGACGCGATCTCTCCCTGCATGCGAGCGGCGTGGTCAGCGGCACGGGCGTCCTCTAAAGCTGGGATGAAAAGTTGGCTCCTTAAGGCCCTCCCCAAGGGCGCCAAGAAAGTTCATGCTTGGTTGAAACACGATTTAGGGGACGCACCCCCAGGTTTTGGTTTCCCCAGCTGGCGTTAAAGAGCTGCCTGTGAACCGACATGATGCAGCATCGCTCTGAATGTTGGACTCGTGTTTGGGACTCCCCCGACGCTCGAGCTAACCTGTCGGGAGTTTTGGGCACCCCGAGGCCCCTTGCGCTGAGCTTTGCTGCCGGGCAGCCTGAACCGCTCACCGCTGGTGCTGTTTTGGGGGGGGGGGCAGGTGCTTCTCGGCCGAGACTGCTGCTGGGGTTGATCATTGGGCCCCCCGTAGCGTCCTGGACCTCCCCAAGGATGCGGTTGTGGGGTCCACTCTTCGCCTCAACCAGTGCGAGCGACAGATGATGTGGCCCACTCAGGTCCTGCTGAGTATGCTTGCTCTCCTCCCTAAGAGTATTGAAAGTGACAGGCCGATTTGCAAATGCCCCACCCTTTACCGAGTTTACTTTAAAGCTCGCAACCACGATCTGGACTAAGATGTAATTTTTGGGACACTGTCATACGAGGATCTAGTGCCCTTCAGACTGCTCTCTTGCGAAAGCTAGGACACGAGGTCGCCAGAATGCTAGGCCTGTGCTCGGTTGGTGCGCACTGGGACCTGACCCGATGTTTCGACTCTGTGAAGCCGCACAAGCTGATCGAACTTGCGGTTAAGATGGAGTATCCTTTGCACGTGCTCTACTTAGGCATCATGGTTCACGAAGCTCCACGTCTCCTTGAAGTTGGTGGTTATGTTTCGGATATCATTGAAGGGGGGAAATGGAACTTTAGCAGGCTGTATGCAAGCCATAGCTTGGGTGAAAGTCTATGTTGACGATATCCTGGATTGTGCTCGTGTCCATTACAAGCCAGTGCATGTGAAAGGGTACGTTGATGACAACACGCAATCCCAACGTGGCACTGTACATGACAGTATTGCCGCCCTCGTTCCTGCCGCTGTGCATCTCACCCACCAGCTTCAGAGCATTGGGTGCTCTATCTCGAACAAGTGCGCCCTGGTGTGTAGCCACAGCAGCCTTGGCAAGCAGCTTGCGGAGAGATTTAGAGCAGTTGGCCTCCCTATCAAGCTCCAGGACTCGGCGCGCGATATGGGGGTCATGACGACGGCTGATAAGAAACGGCTCACTCTTAAGTTGAAGCAGCGGCGTAGCCAGGCCTCCAAGAAGGCCAAGACGGTCGCCTTTCTGAGTCGTGTTGTTAGTAGGGCTAGGAAGCTCTACAAACCTGGGGTTCTGGCGGTCGGTTCCTGGAGTCACCAGGTCTTAGGCCTCACTGGGGGCCAGATCCAATATATGAGGGCTCAAGCGGCCATGTGCTCGGGTTGGTGGACCCTTGGGGCCTGCACGACCTCGGTCCTGGGAGTAGCGAGCTCAGCCAAAGATGACCCTCAGTTTAGGCTTCGCTATGAGCAGCTGGTTGCTTTCCACTCGGTTTGGTTTGATTTGGATCATAAGCAACGTGTGGAAGTTGCTCGGTGTTGGGATCTTGTTGTGGATGCCTTCAGCAAAACGAAACATCGGTGACAGAAGTTGCGTGGACCCCTTGCTGCTACTATCGCCGTGCTCCTCGACTTAGGCGTCGTGCCCCGCAGCCCTGCTGCTGGATCTTCCCAGGCGACGTGTGGCTGCGCCTCAGCGACGACGCGTTCCCCCATCAATTGTGGCGGGAGCTGATTGTCCTGTGCTCCGCGCTGTCTTGGTGCACGGCCTCCAAGCATTATCCAAGATCAGGTTTGGAAGGAGGAGTTGAGTTCACTGTCCCTCGTAAGCTTTTGAACAACAACTCGAGAAAGATGGCTCCTTTGAGGCCGCTGGTATGGTCCGTAACGGTTTGACCGCTGGTTTTTGGACTGACCATCGGCTCAAATGTGCAGGCTACGACTCAGCCACCTCAGGCCTCTGCCCTAGATGCGACATTGCTCCTGAGACCGCGTTGTTTTGGTGCTGGCAGCGTAGACACAATGACGATATTCCCGACTCTGCGATTTGCCGATCGGACAGTTTGAAAGCTGATGCTGTCGCCGATCCCGACTTTGTGAGTTTCTGGCTCCGTGACCTGCCGCCCCTCATGCCAGTTGTGGCCACCTCCCTACGCCTGTGCAAAAGGGACGGGACTGGGGGTGGGGGGCGTTGGGAAACGGAGCTAAGATGCACGGAGGGGTTTGGGCGATCGATGGTTCGGGGGGGTAAACATCATTTGGACTGGAGGCTCAGGCGCTGTGGCTGGGCGGTCGTCCACCAAGGTGCCGATCCATGTATTGATGGAGTTGTCAGCGGGACCTTGCCCACCGTGGTCCAGACCGCTGGCCGTGCCGAGATTTGTTCTCCCATCCAGTTGCTCGGGGTATCAGGAAGCCCTCCAAGCGTACAGCGAAATCCTCCATGTTGGATCTCTGGGCAGTCTACCATAGGACCTTGAGTTCCCGTGGCGACACCGTTGACGTTCGATGGACGAAAGGTCACCCCACCCAGCCCCAAATGTTCCAAATGTGCATGACCCTGGAGAGGTCTGTCTTAATCGGGCTGCTGAATTTTTCGCGGGCAAGGTCGCTGATGCTGGCCAGGTGTCAGATCCCCACGCCAAGAATACGGTCCAGGCTGATGAGCGGGCTTCCAAAGTTCTTGGACGCATCCTTGCTGTGCAGAGGGAGGCGATGTTTTCCTCGGACTGTGAGCTCCCAAATCGCCCGCACTGCAGTCGTGCGAAGACTTCTGTGCGCAGACTTGACGATAGGCTCTGTAGGCTGCGGGCCTCTGGACACAACTGTGTCGTAAAGTCTACGGCGTTGAAGTGCTCCCTCTGTGCCCGTTCTTTCAGAAAGCGAGGCCCTCTGTGCGAATTCTGGCCTACTGTCTGTAAGCCTCGCTCTGAAGTTCTGCGGCAGGCACCTGACCCGCGGCGAGGTTATGAGGGCCCTCCTGATGACTTGGGGCCTCCTGAGGGCGGAGGGGGTGGGGGTCTCGATCATCCTGGTGCTGAGCTGTGCCACCCTTATCACCACCTTGCCTCTCTTCGTGGAGTTTTGTTATGTGAAGCTTGTGGTCGGCATCGTGCTCTTTTCCCTCACGGTTTGAAGGACCCTTGCGGCCCACCCACGAAAGCTGGGAAAAAAAGCCCTCGGGAACCTGAAAAAAGGGAAGCCTCCGAAATCTGGAGGGAGGTTCCCTGATCTGCAACTTTGCTGCGCGTGCCTAGCCCTGCTGCCAGTCACCACGCACCATCGGTAAAGGTAAAGGTCCTTCTCCTGCTACTCCTCCTTTTCCTCCTCCACCTCCTCGCTTCCTCCTCATCGTCATCCTCCTCCATCTCCTCATCCTCGTCCTCCTCCTCCTCCTCCTCCTCCCCCACCCCCTCCTCCTCGCTTCCTTCCTCCTCCTCCTCCTCCTCCTTCTCCTCCTCCCCATCGCCTCCGCCTCCTCCTCTTCCTCTTCCACCTCCCCCTCCTCCTTCTCCTCCTCCTCCTCCTCCTTCTCCTCCTCCTCCTCCTCCTCCTCCTTCTCCTCTCCTTCCCCGTCCTCCTCCTCCTCGCTTCCTCTCCTCCTCCTCCTCCTCCTTCTCCTCCTCCTCCTCCTCCTCGCTTCTCCTCCTCCTCCTCCTCCTCCTCCTCCTCCTCCTCCTCCTCCTCGCGTCCTCCTCCTCCTCCTCCTCCTCTCCTCCTCCTCCTCCTCCTCTTCCTCCTCCTCCTCCTCCTCGCTTCATCCTCCTCCTCCTCCTTCTCCTCCTCCTCCTTCTCCTCCTCCTCCTCCTTGCTTTCTCCTCCTGGTCCTCCTCCTCCTGGTCTTCCTCCCTTCTCCTCCTCGCTTGCATC
>CAUYUJ010014306.1:198804-291304 GCA_963575745.1 Prorocentrum cordatum
CTAGAACTGTCCGCGCAAGATCCCCACAGCCCTCGCTTAAAACTGCCAGCGAAGTATCCCCCCACCCCTCGCTCAAAACTGCCAGTGAAATATCGTCACCGCCCTCGCTCAAACTGCCAACGAAATATCCTCACACCCATCACTTAACATTGTCAGTGAAATATCACGACTCCACTGGCTTAAAACTGCAAGCAACAGACCCTCACCGCCCTGACTTAAAGCTGCCAACGCAAGATACTCACACACCTCGCTTGAAACTGCCAGCGAAGTCCACACGGCGCCCACACTTAAAATGCCAGCGAAACATCCTCACACCCCTCGCAAAAGAAATTGCCAGCGAAATATCCCTCCCCCCCCCTGGCCTAAAGCTGCCAGCGGAATATCCTCACCGCCCTGGCTCAAAATTGCCAGCCTAATATCCCCACGCCCGTCGCTTAAAATTGCCAGCGAAATATCCTCACGCCCCTGGCCTAAAACTGCCAGCGAAATATCGTCACCACTCCGACAAAACTCTTTCAGTGAAACATCCTCACCGCCCTCGTTTAAAACTGCCAGCGACATATCCTCACCATCCCGGCTTAAAACTGCCAGCGAAATATCCTCACCGCCCTGACTTAAAACAGCACACGAAATATCTCAACACCCCGGGCTTAAAACAGTCCACAAACTATCCTCACGCCCCTGGCCGAAAATTACCAGCGAGATATCCTCAACACCCGGACTTAAAACTGCCAGTGAAACATCAGCACCGCGCTCGCTTAAAACTGCCAGCTAAAAATCCTCACGCGCCTGGCCTAAACTGCCAGCTAAGTATCCTCACTGCCCTCGCTCAAAACTGCCAGCGAACTATTCTCACACCTCTCGCTTCAAACTGCCAGCGAGATATCCTCACCACCCTGGCCTAAAACTGCCAGCGAAATGTCCTCACCGCCCTGACTTAAGGCTGCCACCGGAATATCCTCATCCCCATGGCCTAAAACTGCCAGCGAAACATCCTCAACTCCCTGACTTACCACCCCCCGAAATAGAACTGCCATCCAACGGCTGACAGAACGACCGACAGAACTGACAGCCGAATCGATTCAGCTGTCAGTTCTGTCGGTCAGTCAGTCAGTCAGTCAGCCAGTCTACTTCCCGAAAATCAGGTTATGGGCTGCGCCCGGGAAATAGACATGAATCTCAGGATCCCCCCTCGTTTCCAGATGTTCTGGATGCTCGTCTTCCCCTCCACTTCCCACATTTTCCGCATCCTCCTGAAAATCGACGATTATGTGTCTGGGTGTACGTTTTGTTCCCTCCTGCAGCGAAGCCCTCCGACCAGGAATAATAGATGTCCTCGCCATCGTGGTCGTCGACACGGGCCGCCGCAACGGGACGTCGGCTGCACGCAAGAGTTGCCCTACAGGCAGTGGCAGATCTTGCTGGTGAGATGTTCTACTGGGCTGATTCGTCGGCTCTACCCAGGTCCGAGGTACGTCCTGCTTTAGTGGAGCCCGCGCTCGGTAAGAAAAGTGCGGTGCTGAGGAGCGCACGTCGCGGGCTGCTTGACCGCTCGCGCTCGGCGAAAATGCAATAGAGGGCACGTCGCGGGCTCCTGAAACGCCCGCGCTCGGTGAACATGCAATGCTGGAGGGCACGCCGTGGGCCCACGAGACTCACGCGCTCGGCAAATGTGCAGTGCTGGATCTCACTCCGTGGGCTGCTGGAACACCCGCGCCCAGCAAACAGACCAGGCTGGAGCCCACGCCGCGGGCTTCTTGAGCGCTCGCGCTCGAGGAACATGCCATCCGGGTGCCCACGCCGTGGGTTTGCTGGAACGCCTCCTCCTCCTCCTCCTCCTTGTCCTCCTCCCCCTCCCCCTCCTCCTCCTCCTCCTCCTCCCTCCTCCTCCTCCTCTCCTCCTCCTCCTCCCCCTCTCCTCCTCCTCCTCCCCTCCTCCTCCTCCTCCTCCTCCTCCTCCTCCTCCTCCTCCTCCTCGCGCCGCGCTCGGCGGAAAAGCAGTGCCGGAGCGCACGTCGCGGGCTGCTGGAAGGCTCGCGCTCGGCAAAAATGCGGTGCTGGAGCGCACCCTCGTGTTCGGCATGAGCTGCTTGAGCGTTCGCCCTCGGAAAAAACACTGGAGCGAAGTCCCGCTTAGCGCTTTGCGCGTATAGAATATGGGTGTGGCGGGGTGACGAGGGCCGCGACGGGGGCTGGGGTTGCTAGCATTGTACTCGCGCCTCGCTCTCAAATAAGGCCGATTTCGCTTACATGCCCTGCCGCATGTGTCGCAACGCCACGTGCGTGTGGGTGACGAGCGGGTGCACGCGCGTGCGCGTGCGCGTGGCTAGGAAGGTCTGCGTGTATCCGTGTGTGTGTGTGTGCACGCACGTGCGCGCCAGCTCTTCGATAGAATCCAAAAGAACAAAAACGAGCGAGAACGATGACGAACAGGGACGGGGGGTCGGGGAACCAAGACGTATCCCCCAAACCGCCCCCGATAAATAAACTTGCTCGTTAAAATATCAGCAGCCACAGTCCGCCACCGTGCCTTGCGCACGTTGGGATGGGTTGGAAGTTGGAATACTCCGATGCTGTCTGGTGAGGTCCCCTGCCTGACACCCGCCCCGGAGGTTGTTTCGACGATCTGCTTGGCCGCCAGACAGCGCCAATACACCAAACTAGACCAACATGTCTCGAAAATAAAACTGCCGCAATACGGCCCAAGAGGCCCCCGATACAGCCCAAGAAGCCTCCCGTCGGTCTCTCAATCCGTTTCGCGCTCCCGCGGCTTCGGGCTTCGGACGGCCCAAGACGGCCCCAGATGCCTCCAAGACGGGCAGAGAGGCCCCAAGACGGCCCATGAGGCACTCAGTATACAGCCCCAAGACGGCCTAAGTATCTTCACAACGGCCCGAAAGCGCCCCAAGAGGGCCCCCAAACAGCCAAGAGAAGCCCCCGAGACGGCCTCCGAAAGAGTCAGGCGGGCCAAGGAAGTCGTAAAACAGCCCTCGAGGGCTCCAGAGGCCCTCCAGAGGCGAAGAAGCCAACAACACTCATTGACTATTGTTTTTCAATGGTTTCGCTTGTCTGCCTTCTCAGGCTTCCAACAGCCCAGAGTGCCCCACCACGGCCCAGGAGATCTGCATGACGGCCAGAGGGCTCCTCAGGAGGACACCAAGACGGCCCAGAGAGTCCCCCCCGAAATGGCCCCAAAGGGCCTCCAGACGGCCCCAAGGAGTCACGAGACGGCCCGAAAGCGACCTCCATGACGGCCCGACAGCGCCCCAAGAGGACCCCACAGCGTCCCAGCGAGGCCTCCCAGAGGCGTCAGGCGGGCCAAGCGTACCACAAGACTGCCCACAGAAGGCCCCGCCCCCAAGAGTCGAGGGCACGAGGGCAAGTTTAAGACCCCCTCGAGTTAAGACCGCGCGCTGACTTGCCGTGGGTCTTTACTTCTACCTCCTTCACGCCAGGGGCCTCAACGTTGTTTTTCGTGTTGGTTTCGTTTTCATGCTCGTGTTGTGCTACCTGTTGTTTCCTGTACCTCCCTGCCAACATGTAAAACAAAGCACAGCCGAAGCCCAGCAAAACAACGTTTAGGTCCAGCCCTGCTCGAGCTCAGACCGCGCGCTGACTTGCAGGGGGTCTTTACTTCTATATTTAGGTCGGGCATGTCCCTCCCAGGCGGATCTTGGACGAAAAAAATAATAGTCCATACATGCTCAAATATTGCCAACAACAGTAGAAACATCGTCCCCAGATATTTGTTTTTGACAGTTCCTGGATATTCCTCCTGTAGAGGGACGTGCCCGATGTAAGTACACCCTGCGAAATGCTTAAGAAATCATGGGTTAAGAAATTCATGGTCTCAGAACTTGAACAAAAAACCCAACACTTCTGTGAAAAACTTAAGATTTGCATCGAAACGTTAAGAATAATCGAGACCCTGGCCGAAAACTTAGGTTCTCTTAAGCATCGCCCAAGAGGGACGTGCTCCCCGCGGACACCTCCTCCTCCTCCTCCTCCTCCTCCTCCTCCTCCTCCTCCTCCTCCTCCTCCTCCTCTCCTCCCCTCCTCCTCTCCTCCTCCTCCTCCCCCTCCTCCTCCTCCTCCTCCTCCTCCTCCTCCTCCTCTTCCTCCTCCTCCTGTGGAGGGACGTGCCCGATGTAAAGTATACCTCTCTCGCGCGGCGCTGCTGTGCGGCTGCCCGGGCTCATTCGGCGGGCATGGCCGCAGCCAGCTGGGCAGACCACCGGCCGCAGACGAGGTGCCTCCTCCCTCCCTCCTCCTCCCTCCCTCCTCCTCCTCTCTTCCCTCCTCCTCCTCCTCCTCCTCCTCCTCCTCCCTCCCTCCCTCCTCCTCCTCCTCCTCCTCCTCCTCCCTTCCCTCCTCCTCCTCCTCCTCCTCCTCCATTCCCTCCTCCTCCTCCTCCTCCGCCTCCTGCGACCTCTGGCGCGCGGCTGTCCGGGCACGCGGGCGTGGCACGCCGGAGAGCGCGCAGGCAGCTGCTACCGTTGGGTCGGGCATGTCCCCCATACAGGCGGATGCTGGGCGAAGATGACAAATATTTGGAAAATAGTTTCAAACCGTCAAACATAGCCAAACAATCGTCCCCAAACCATGTTTTGACTGTGTTTGGAGATTCCTCCTGTAGAGGGGCATGCCCGACTTGGTGCTACCGCATCGCGTGCAGCGATCGGAGGACCCTGGTGTTAGGTCGGGCATGTCCTCCCACAGGCGGATTTCGGACGGAAGATAAAAACAAATCCCCCCAAACATACAACAATAGCAACACATTGTCAAACAAATCATCCCCAGACAATTTGTTTTTGTATTTTTTGATTTTCCTCCTGTAGAGGGACAGGCCCGACTTAACCCTGGTAGGCCCGCGCCAAAGGTCACTCTGGCTTTCGGATCGCAAATTTCAGGGTCCTGGCGGCCGCCTGTGCGGATCCTGGCACCCCTGGAAGAAAAGCCCCCCCGCGAGGCGCAGCGCGGCTGCAGGAAGGCATCCCAGGCCTGGGGTCAGGTCGGTCCTGTCCCCCTGCAAGGGGGATCTGGGACGGAAAAGGAAAGACATCAAACAAGTACGGTAGGTTTGTGCAGCGTTGGCACGCGCAAAGGTTTTTGACACCGAATCTATCGTTAAACCTTGAATCGATCGCGATTCCGATCGTTCAAAATTGAATCCCGTCGGGTCTGGTGGCGCTGCCGTGTCCATCGGGGCTGCCGCGTCGTGGACTTGAACCTTGAGTGCACTCGTCGGCGTCGCCGGCGCGCCAACGCCGCACGAACCTACCGTACGCAAAACAATCCCAACATGTAAAACAGGTTTCTGGCTAGTCTTGAACTGTCCCCCCTGAAGAGGGACAGGCCCGACTTCAGCCTGGGGGGGGGAGCAGAGCAAAAGGGGCACCGACACCGCTCCCACCACGGACCCCCCTCCGCGGGCGCGTTGCGGGGCATAACGAGGTCGAGGCGAGGCCGGCCGTGGCGGCGAGGGACGTCCAGAGGACCGGGAGCGGCGGACGGTGCATCCAGGACCAGGGATATCCAGGGATATCCAGGACCAGGACCAGGACGAGGGATATCCAGGGATATCCAGGGATATCCAGGGATATCCAGGACCAGGGATATATCCAGGACCAGGGATATCCAGGACCAGGACGAGGGATATCCAGGACCCTCCCCGAGCCCGATTTTTCGGGCCCGCCGTACCTCACACGATCTCGAGAGAAACTGGGGGGAAAACAAGCCCACCCCGCTTTTGGCCACCCTCGCCTCCAAGAGATGCCAAACGACGCCAAATTGTCACCTGTACTGGTCAGGCCGCTTGACGAGGAGGCGCGTGGTATGGCTTGGTTTTGCCTGGAAGCGAAAGCGGGGTAGGTAATTCACGCTCTGAGAAACGGGAGAACATTTCAGCCCTAATGTTCAAGATCCTTGTATATTGATTTCTGCCATGCTCTGCCGTCGCTGTTTTCGCCGTGCCTCTGCGGAGATAGCGCCCCTACTTTTTTCAGGCGGCATTATCCGCCCTGCTTGCTCGCACCGTTCGGGGTGCAGTTCCGACACAGTGTACAAAATCGGAAATCCACCAATAACAGCAGATCCGAAGTCAGGAGAGAGCCGACGAAGGCGCCCGAAAACCCTCAGGCGAAGGGTGCTTCGGCCCAAATGCACTACCAGGACCACGCAAACCGAGTGAAGTGTCGCAGCGTCCACGGGTCCAGCCACGGTGGGCGCCAAAACGCAGCCATTGAGCGCCTCGAGGCGGGTCCTGAGGCCCCTCTCCATGGTACGTCTGCTCTGAAGTAGATTATTTGGCCCCCCCCACGCCACGGATGTATATATGCAAAGACACCATCCGACGAACATTGCAAATACCTTCCGGGAGGGTGGCGGTGCATAATGCCGGGGGCTCTCAGTAGCGATGTACACCCCCTGGAGGCCCAGGAAGATCTATTGGAAGGAGGCTGCTTCCTTGAAGGCCTTGGACCTGCTTCTCTGTAAGGCCCGCGCCTTCTAAGAAGTAGGGTTGCTTTCTAGAGTTTGTGTTGCTCGCCGCCCCCCCCCCACCCTCTGCGCGTGGCTGACCCTGGTGTTTCTGTTCTGGGGTAAATTTTCTGGCCTCCCCTGAGCACCCAGCGATCCGACGCCGTGATTTCGTCAATTGGGGTCCCGACGAGTCCCGACCCGTTCCCAGGGACCGGCTTCTCACATCCTTGGTCGTTTTTGACGGTCCTGGGGCCCAGCGAGGGCCCCGAATGTCACAACAAACCTTCGTTTTGACATTTTCACTCTGATGGAACGCCTTTTTTTGCTCGCGGCCATGAAGGGCGTGCTATGGGGGGGGGGGAGGGGAGGGGGGGGGAGGGTGGGTGGACGGGGGGCTCCCCACCCTCCGACACTTGTGCCCGTCGCGCTGCAGCAGAGCCGGGACGGAACGCACTGAGGAGGGAGGGGGCGTGACGTCTGGGCGGGGGGGGGGGGAAAAAAAAAAAAAAAGGGGGGGGGGGGATGGAGAGGGGGAGGCAGGGAGGGGGAGGGGGCGTGACGTCTTGGGCGGGAGGGGGGGGGGGGGATGGGAGAGGGCGGGGGAAGGGGGGGGAGGGCAGGGAGCGGAACGGGCGGTATGGCCCAGAGGGTGCCCAAAACACTCCCGTGGACCCCTGGGCATGCGGCCGCCGAGGACAGGCCTCCGGCTGCTGAGCCGCCAGGCACCCCTCGAGCGCGGGCGCCCGGGCGCCCCGCGCGGACCGGCGGGCCGCCGCCAGGGCGCGGCAGCTGCGCATCTCGGCGGCTGGCGGCTCGCCGCGGGGCAGTCCTCAAAAATCCTCCGAAGCCGAGCGGCCCAGGGCGCCAGGGCCCCCTCGTCGTCGTCGTCGTCGTCGTCGTCGTCGTCGTCGTCGTCGTCGTCGTCGTCGTCGTCGTCGAAGTCGTCGTCGTCGTCGGCGTCGTCGTCGTCGTCGTTGGCGGCGGCGTCGTCGTCGTCGTCGTCGTCGTCGTCGTCGTCGTCGTCGAAGTCGTCGTCGTCGTCGGCGTCGTCGTCGTCGTCGTTGGCGGCGTCGGCGTCGTCGAAGTCGTCGTCGTCGTCGTCGGCGTCGTCGTCGTCGTCGTTGGCGGCGTCGGCGTCAGCGTCGGCGTCAGCGTCGGCGTCAGCGTCGGTGGCGTCGTCGTCGGCGCCGGCGCCGGCGTCGTCGTCGGCGTCGGCGTCGTCGTCGGCGTCGTCGGCGTCATCTGCGGCGGCGGCGGCGTCGGCGGCGTCGGCGTCGGAGTCGGCGTCGGCGTAGGCTTCGGCGTCGATATTGTCGTCGGCATCGCCGTCGGCGTCGGCGTCTTCGTCGTCGGAGTCGGCGGCGTCGACGTCGGGCGTCGACGTCGGCGTCGGCGCGGCGTCCGGCGTCGGCGCCGTCGTCGGCGTCGGCGTCGGCGTCGGCGTCGGCGCCGCGGCGGCGTCGGCGCCGTCGTCGGCGTCGGCGTCGGCGTCGGCGGCGTCGCGTCGGCGTTTGCGTAGGCGTCGGCGACCGGCGTCGGCGTCGGCGTCGGCGTCGGGTCGGCGTCGGCGTCGGCGTCGGCGCCGTCGTCGTCGTCGTCCGCGACGGCGTCGTCGTCGTCGGAGCTGGCGTCGTCGGCGTCGGCGTCGGCTTCGGCGTCGGCGTCGGCGTCGGCGTAGTGGTCGTCGTCGTCGGCGGCGTCGGCGGCGGCGGCGTCGGCGTCGGCGTCGGAGTCGGCGTCGGCGTCGTCGGCGTCGTCGTCGTCGTCTGCGTCGGCGGCGGCGGCGTCGGCGTCGTCGGCGTCGGCTTCGGCGTCGTCGTCGGCGTCGGCGTCGGCGTCGGCGGCGTCGGCGTCGGCGTCGGCGTCGGCGCCAGCGTCGTCGTCGGCGTCGTCGTCGTCGGGGTCTTTCCGAGCCCCTTCCCCCCTCAGACTCCACCTGGTGGATACATACTTCCCCTCCGGGCCAACACCGGCGTCCATCGCGCGACTCTGCGACTCTTCAAATCTATGCGTGTTTTTTCTTGAAGCCGCAACCCCAATCAAGAGGTCTAGCGAGCAATCGCAAGGCCAACCGCGTGGTCGACCCGCGCACGTGCGCATCCACAGACATCACATACGGAACGCGCCACCCACTGGTGGGAGACTCGCTCATCATCACCTGGCCCTCTGACCAAGGGGCTGGTGGCAGGAAAGGAAACTCAAACGGCGCAGCGCGGCAGGCGCAGAGAAGCATAGAACAGCGATGCTGGAACCGCCCTTACTAGCAGTGCAAAGTCGGCAACGCTCCAGGATGGCGAAACGAGGGCGGCAGACAGTCGGATCGACCACCTGACTGCGGGCGGCGGGGCGAGCCGAACTCAAAGTCACCAGCGCAGCAGACCTGCGGACAAGGAAAAGGCAGGAGACACGCCAGCGTTGGAAAAACACAAACTAAGTTGTGCAACGGCTGAAACCTCACCAGGGCGAGCGCAGCAATACTTGGCCGACTCTAAGCACTGCGATCACTGTCGGCTATCACGAGGCACGGAAAAATGTTTCACCAACTTCCCGTTCTGCATGATCCAAGGGTCACGGAATTGGCGGGTATAATCGACCGCAAACCACCCAATGTAGGCACACGGAAAGCCAAACCAGTTGGTTACTGTCGGACCCCACACGAGCCATCTGGTGAGCGCGATGTTCACTTTGTTGTGCAGCTGGGGACAGACCTTGCTGAGGGTCCTCAACTCCGCTGCGTCGAGGCAGCGGCTACGTCGGTCCGTAGGCTGGCGTTTAGCGTGCACGATGGCATGTGGTGTCGGGATCATCCTGAGCTTCGTCGAGCCAAATGACTGGGCTGCAGCAAAACAGGGAGATGATCGAGGCCCCGGCGCGCCCCAACACTTGGGCACCCACACATATCCTAAGGCTGTTGCAGCTGCTGTGTCGCCGAGTTGAACAACCCCATAGCGGCGACCTGCCACAACGTCCTGGCCTTCATAGAGATCGGACCACGACCACGCTCGCTCTCTGGCGAGAGTGGCCCGGCAGGCACGGTGATAGCATCTGGTGCTGTGCACTAGTTCGCTCCCATCATCGGTATCATGTGACAACACGGAGTTCCACGGTGATCGTGCCGTCACCGGACGCTCAACTCTCCAGCGTGGATTGAGTCGGCTAGCGATGGCGGGAAGAAGAGAGACGAAACACATCACGTTCTGCCATCGACTGGAAGGCATGCTGGGCGGGGGCTTGCGACCCCGCTGACACGATGAAAATGGTCCGAAACGCTCGAGCCAGGGCATTATACGCGCGCTTCCCGTCATCCGCCAGGTCTGGATAGATGAAGTACCCCGAGCCCTTCCCCCCTCAGACCCCCCATTTCCTTCCGGGCCTGAACCAACGTCCATCGCGTGACTCTTCGAGTCTATGCCAATACGCGCTTCCCGTCATCCGCTAGGTCGTGATAAATGTGGAACCCCGAGCCCTCCCCCCTCAGACACCCCCAATTACAAATGTTTCCCTCCGGGCCGGGAACAACCTCAATCGCGTGACTCTTCGAATCTACGCGCGCTTCCCGTCATCCACCACCCTATATTCGTAAAAGCTTCATTATATATGATGCAGATTCAGCCAGGACGTCCAACTCGCTTCCCGTACCTCGAAGACGCTTCCCGTCATCCGCCAAGGTCTGACCACGGAGCAACCCTGGACCCCTCTTCCCCAGCCCCCCCCCACTTGCTATTATTTCCCTCCGGGCATGCGCCAACGTCCATCGCGCGACTCTTCGAGTCGACGCGCGCTTCCCGTCATCCGCTAACGAGAAATCGTATGCAACCTTTTCATGACGTGAACGGGAAGCGCGTGAAAGAGAAGAGCTGTGCAAAAACGTGCAGCACCATCACGATGAACCGTAACGTGGGCGAGCTCCACGAATGTCCACAGGGGATACCTATGGACGCGCGCTCCCCGAACGTTGACAAACCTGTTCCTGAATATCCTACGAACGTCTTCTCTACGGCGTGGCGTTTTGAACCGGCGTCGCCCTTTGAACTGAACCGTTACCATACGACGACGGCGACGACGATGACGACGACGATGACGACGATGATGGAGACAAATGTACCACAGGTCGGCAGGGGACAGATCTGCCACAGGACGAACAGTGACCTGATGGCCGCCCGGGGGAAAAATATATACCACAGGCCGGCTGGCTGGAGACAAATATACCACAGGACGGCTGGACACAAACGTACCACATGTCGGCTGGAGATAAATATACCACACGTCGGATGGAGGTAAATACGCCACAGGACGGATGGTGATCGGATGGCCGCCGAGGAGACAAATATACCACAGGTCGGCTGGAGACAAATATACCAAAGGACTCCAGAGACAAATATACTACATAACGGCAGGACACAAATATGCCACAGGATGGGTGGTGATCGGATGGCCGCCCAGGAGACAAATATACCACCGTTCGGCTGGAGACAAATATGTCAAAGGACGGCTGGTAGAGTTCAGATGTGGGGCTGACCCCGAACGCCCACAAACGATACCAGGTGGAGTTCACTACCCGCGCGAGTTCAGACGTGGCGCTGACAGGAGAGGAAGGAGGAATATGAGGAAACCTGATGGTATCGAGGAACCGTCCGAAGGCCATGTTTGTTGGATGTCTCTGGCAAGACGCGCATTGTTCAACAAAACGGTTAACAAACCTCTGGTTGTTCAACAAGTTCGCCGTCTTCGGCCACCTTGAAGGTCATCCGAGATCGCTCTCAACAAATGTTTGAACACAGCCCTTCATACACCCAGCGGTTCGAGGATGTCCCAGGCGAGAGCCCCATTCTCGAAGATTCGAAAATGTGGCGAGCGATTCCAAGATCTCCATTTGCGGAGGATGTCTCAAGCGAACTCGTTATGTTTAACATCAGAGTGAAGGGGCCGGACGGTCATTCACTGTCCCTGGGTGCGTGGCTGTAATGGGATTCCGCGGTGCGGATTCGTGTTGTTGTTGTTTGTTGTTTGTTGTTGTTGTTGTTGTTGTTGTTGTTGTTGTTGTTGTTGTTGTTTGTTGTTTGTTGTTTGTTGTTTGTGTTTGGTGTTGTTGTTGTTGTTGTTGTTTGTTGTCGTCGTCCCCCCCGCACCCCCCCGCGGACCCGCGACCCGCCCCGCGACCCACCCCGCGACCCACCCGCGACCCACCCGCGACCCACCCGCGACCCACCCGCGACCCACCCGCGACCCACCCGCGACCCACCCCGCGACCCACCCCGCGACCCACCCCACGACCCACCCCGCGACCCACCCCGCGACCCACCCGCGTCACCCGCGACCCACCCGCAACCCACCCCCCGACCCACCCGCGACCCACTTTCGACCCAAACCACGTTTTTGCATTCCTTCCAAGGGGGGGGCCCGCGACCCACCCCGCGACCAACTCGCGACCAACCCGCGACCCAAACCACGTTCAGGGTACAAACCAAATTTATCGGCGCCTGCGGCGGGCATCTTTTGCCTGCGTTTTCAAGTGGGGAGCCCGCGGCCCACCCGCGACCACGTTCAGGGTACACACCATTTTTTCGGCGCCTGCGGCGGGCATCTGTTGCATTCGTTCCCGGTGGAGAACCCGCGGCCCACCCGCGACCCAAACCACGTTCAGTGTACGAACCAATTTTTTTGGCGCCTGCGGCGGGCTGCTTTTGCATCCCTTCCAGGTGGAGGTGGAGAACACGCGACCCACCCGCGACTCAAACCACGTTCACTGAACAAACCAATGCCGCACAAGCGCGGCGGCGGATTTTTGCATGCCGTCTGAGCCCGCAAGGACCTCTTCAAGCCCCGCGCATCCACACCAGCCCGTCCAGCAACTTTGCCCTGGCGAGTTGCCTTGATCAGAGAAGGCGGGGAGCATAAAGTGGAAAAAAGGATCGCGTTGCCGTTATCTTGGGAAAGGAGGGGGAGGCAGGAGGAGTAAACAGGGGACGAGGAGGACGCGGAAGAAGAGAGGATGTAAGGAGAATGTGGAGAGAGAAAAGGAGGAGGAGCAGGAGGACGAGGAGGGGGAGGAGGGGGAGGAGGGGAAGGAGGAGGACGAGGAGGGGGAGGAGGGGGAGGAGGATGATGATGGACGACAATGGGAGGACGATGATGGAGGCCGATGAGGGGGAGGACGACAATGGGAGGACGATGATGGAAGGACGAGGGGGGGGAGAGGGAGGACGAGGAAGAAGAGGAGGAGGAGGACGACGAGGTGGAGGAGGAGGATGACGATGACGATGAGGACGAGGACGAGGACGAGGAAGAGGAGGAGGAGGAGGAGGAGGAGGAGGAGGAGGAGGACAGCGCCATCGACAGGGAAGGTGGGGGCCACGAGGTCCGCCGGCTCGACGACGCCCGCGTCGCCCGCGCCCGCCCCCTCACTCTTATCCGCAATTGCGGGGTGCTATATAAAACTTCTTAAACGATAGCCCCCAAGATCCCGATGGTGTGAGGAGGTCTCGAGCGAAACGCTCAGTTTGGGAACTTTTCCTGACATGAACGGGAAGCGCGTGGAAGGGAAGAATTGCGCAAGAACTTTCAGCATCGTCGCGATCAAATGTAATATCAGAGTGAGGGGGCCGAACGGTCATTCACTGTCCCTGGGCGCGTGGCTGTAATGGGATTCCGCGGTGCGGATTCGTGTTGTTGTTGTTTGTTGTTTGTTGTTTGTGGTTTGTTGTTTGTTGTTGTTGTTGTTGTTGTTGTTGTTGTTTGTTGTTTGTTGTTTGTTGTTTGTTGTTTGTTGTTTGTTGTTTGTTGTTTGTTGTTTGTTGTTTGTTGTTTGTTGTTTGTTGTTTGTTGGTTGTTGGTTGTTGTTTGTTGTTTGTTGTTTGTTGTTTGTTGTTTGTTGGTTGTTGTTTGTTGTTTGTTGTTTGTTGTTTGTTGTTTGTTGTTTGTTGTTTGTTGATTGTTCTTGTTGCTTGTTGCTTGTTGTTGTTGTTGTTGTTGTTGTTTGTTGTCGTCGTCCACCCGCACCCGCCCCGCGGACCCCCTCGACCCCCCCGCGACCCACCCAGCGACCCACCCGCGACCACCCGCGACCCACACCGCGACCCACCGAACCCGCCCCGCGACCCACCCCGCGACCCGCCCGCGGCCCACCCCGCGATCCACCCGCGACCCACCCGCGACCCACCCGCGACCCACCCGCGACCTACCCCGCGATCCACCCGCGACCCACCCGCGACCCAAACCACGTTCAAGGTTCAAACCACCATTTTCGGCGCCTGCGGCGGGTTTTTTTTGCATTCCTTCCAGGTGGAGGGCCCGCGACCCACCCCGTGACCAACTCGCGACCACCCGCGACCCAAACCACGTTCAGGGTACAAACCACATTTTTCGGCGCTTGCGGCGGGCATCTTTTGCTTTCGTTTCAGGGGAAGAGCCCGCGGCCCACCCGCGACCACGTTCAGGGTACAAGCCACTTTTTTCGGCGCCTGCGGCGGGCATCTTTTGCATTCGTTCACGGTGGAGAACCCGCGGCCCACCCGCGACCCAAACCACGTTCAGTGTACAAGCCAATTTTTTCGGCGCCTGCGGCGGGCTGCTTTTGCATTCCTTCCAGATGGAGGTGGAGAGCCCGCGACCCACCCGCGACCTAAACCACGTTCATTGAACAAACCAATGCCGCACAAGCGTGGCGACGGATTTTTGCATGCCGTCTGAGCCCGCAAGGACCTTTTCAAGCCCCGCGCATCCACACCAGCCCGTCCAGCAACTTTGCCCTGGCGAGTTGCCTTGATCTGAGAAGTCGGGGAGCATAAAGTGGAACAAAGGATCGCGTTGCCGTTATCTTGGGAAAGGAGGAGGAGGCAGGAGGAGTAAAAAGGGGACTAGGAGGACGCGGAAGAAGAGAGGATGTAAGGAGAGGAGGAGGAGGAAGAGGAGGAGGAGGCCGAGGAGGGGGAGGAGGGGGGGGAGGGGGAGGAGGAGGACGAGGAGGGGGAGGAGGGGGAGGAGGGGGAGGAGGATGATGATGATGGACGACGCTGGGAGGACGATGATGGAGGCCGATGAGGGGGTGGACGACAATGGGAGGACGATGATGGAAGGACGAGGGGGGGAGAGGGAGGACGAGGAAGAAGAGGAGGAGGACGAGGTGGAGGAGGAGACGAATGGACGATGAGACAGAAGACGACGAGGAGGAGAGGAAGAGGAATGATGGAGGATGAGAGGAGGAGGGAGAGGGCGCCCATCACCGGGAAGTGGGGGCCCGAGGTCCGCCGCTCGACGACTGCCCGCGTCGCCCCCGCCCCGTCCCCTCACTCTTATCCGCAATGCTGGGGTTCTATAATAGGCGACTCTCCGAACGCTCACAAAGATACGTATGGCAACCGCGCCCCCCGAACGTTTACACGCATCTCCCTGATGATCCTAACTCATAAAAAAAAAAACAGCCTCCGACATGAAGGAATACGACTGCGAAAACGACGACGGACCTTGGAAGGATGGAGAGAAGGAGAAGGAGGAGGAGGAGGATGAGGATGAGAGGAGGAGGAGGAGGAGGAGGAGGATGAGAACCAGCAGCAGCAGCAGCAGGAACAGAGGGTGAGGAGGGGACGGGGAGGAGAACGAGGAAGAGGAGGAACAGGAGCAGGAGGAGGACGAGGCGGAGGAGGAGGAGGAAAGAGAAGGAGGAAGAACGGGAGGAGGAGGGGGAGGATGAGGTGGAGAAGCAAGAACAGGAGGAACACGAGGAGGAGAAGGAGGAGGAGAAGGAGAAGGAGGGAGAGAAGGAGAAGGAAAAGGCGAAGGAAACAGAGGACGAGAAGGAGGAGGAGGAGGAGGAGACCAGATAATTTCGAGGGCCCGTTCGAAGGCATGTTGTGAGGGATGCCTCGGGCGAAACGCTGATTTCAAACGAAACTGTAAAAAAACAACCCATGGGTTGTTTCCAATACTTCCGCTTCTTGGACCATCTCTCAGATCATCACAGGACGCTCCGAACAGATGTCTGAAACTATCTCTTTCAGCATCCCCATGTTTTCGAGGATGTCTCAAGAGACGCCCATGCTCAAGGAACGATTTCAAGATCTCCATTTTCGGAGGATGTCTCCATCGCGCGACTCTTCGAGTCTTAGCGCGCGTCCCGTCATCCGCCAGGTTCCCGATCACGAGGCAACCCCGCACGTTCCCCCCCCCAGACCCTCCCCCTCCCCAGCTGATATATCCCTCTGGGCAACCAGACGCCCATCGCGCGACTCGTCGAGTCTTACGCACTTCCCGTCTTCCGCCGCCCTAGCTCAGTAAGAACTTTATTATCTTGCAAAGGGTGTCTAGAGCTCCGACCAATTTCTTCCGCGTCGCCCCCCCCCCCCCCCGCGTCCCCAGCGCCAGAGTGGGACCCCCGCGCCGTGGCTCTCTGCCTCGAGCCCCCCCGCGTCCCCAGCGTCCCAGCGGGAGCCCCGACGCCGCTGGCGACGACGACGGGTGCTCGAGGACCGAGGACGACAGAGGACGAGTGGAGGAGTGTGTTGCGCGGGGCCGTCAGGGAGAGAAAATCCCCCGAGGAGGAGGAAGAAGGAGGAGGAGGAGGAGGAGGAAGAGGAGGAGAAGGAGGAGGAGAGGAGGAGGAGGGAGTAGGGAGGAGTATGGAGGAGGAGGCAGAGAGGAGGAATATTATTATAAGGATGTGGTAGTACGCCTCACTCCTCCATCTCACATCCCCACGCCTCTCCTTGTCCCTCGCCTTCCCGTCTCCTCCGGCCACGTCCCCCCGTCCTCCCGCCTCTCCCCTTTTCCCGTTCTTCCGTACTTCCACCTCCCCTCACTCATCGCTGGGCCAGCGCAGAACCGTCGTCGATCAAAGCATCAATCCCCCCTCCTCCCATCTCCTCCTCCTCCTCCTATTCCTCCTCATTCTCCTCCTTCCCCTCCTCTTTTTCCTTCCTGCCTCCTCCTCTTCCTCCTCGTCCTCCTCCTCCTCCTCTCCTCCTCCTCCTCCTCCTCCTCCTCCTCCTCATCATCATCATCATCATCATCATCATCATCATCATCATCATCATCATCATCATCATCATTCTCCTCCTTCCTCCTCTTCCCCATCGTTCCCCCCGTTCCCATCGTTCCCGTCATCCCTGTAAACCTGTCCTGGCCAGCGCCAAGGCGTATGCATGCACGCATCATGGGCCAAGGATGGGCCCCAGCACGGATCGGTGCATATAGATGGATGGGGGGCGTCCTCCTGGCCGTACGCAACCTCCGCCTCCGCACTCCCGTACTCGGAGGACAGGTCCGGACACTGGCGTTGGCCACCAAGTCATTTCGGCACACACCTCTCCGTCGTGCAGCAACCTTGGCACGGATTGGCAGAGGGGCTCTCCCACAGCAGGCTCGGGCTCGACCTGCCCGCCCCTGCATGTCCGCCCAGCAACATCACCCCTGAGCCTGGAGAGGGTGGTCTCGGTGCGCTCTTGGCCTCTGCCCCTCTGGTGTGTGTGGGTCGAGACAGAGGCACGGATGTTCGAGGAGGAGGAGGAGGAGCCCTTTTCGAAGCGAGCTCGGGCGCAAGACGCACTAGGGTCAACTTGCAGGAGGGCCAACCGCTCCCAGGGACCCCTGCCCTCGCGCAGCTGCAGAGAGGGGGGGGCAGAGGGCGGGCAGGGTGCAACGTCGGCAGGTGGCCACGTGTGAAACCCTACACGTCGTTCATGTCTAATCGTGCTCATTTCTAAGTGTGCTCGTTTCTAAGTGTTCCTGGCCCCCTAGTAGCCAGGAAGAGGCCGAGGACAGAACAGGTAGAAATGAAAGGACCTAGACCCCCCCAAAAAATCAAAGAACTTCCGTCGACGAATTAGAGATCAACCATGTGTAACTTCCCCCCCCACACACACACACGATTTCTGAGGGGGGGGTCACCCCGCGCCGGGGCTCCCGAACGAAGTAAACCCCAATTCCCTCCTTAGACATCGTGGGGGGCGAAGATAGGGTTCACATGTGGCCACCAAATCGGCTACGCGCAGGAGTGACCCTGGGTGAGAGTGACCTTTGGTGCGCGACTTTTTGGGGGGCCGCGGGGGGACCAAACCTGGGCGCGCAAGCAGCTGCTACTGCTTCGTTTTCAGCCATCTGGGGACCCACTTGTGCCCGCACCAAAGGTCACTCCGGCGAAAGGTCACTCTCACGCCAAGTCGACCAAACCAGGACGGTTGTGTGGAGAAAGCGAGACCGTGGAGGTGCACGAATGGGCAAAGCAGAGGGGATCGCCTCCACTAGGGGGGAGATGATCATGGAGTTTGGTGCGGGTCGTGATATTTCGTCCACCCAGGACGCCCAGATGAGGGCGCGCCGCTGGAATCCCCAAAGGGAGGGGGGGTTCGGAACCCCCCCCCCCCTTGGCCGCCGCCGATCGTCGGCGAACCCCTCGCCCCCCCCCCTTGTCCGATCCGTCGTCGGCGAACCCCACCCCCCCCTCCCTTGCCGCGCGCCGTCGTCGCGACCCCCCCCCCCCCCTTTCCCGAACCGTCGTCGGCGGACCCCCCCCCCCCCCCTTTTCCCCGGCTCCGGAACCCCATCCCTACCACTCCCGCCCCGACCCCCCCGAACCCCTAACCTCTAACCCAAACCCTGAACCCTAATCCTTAATCCCTAACCCGAAGCCTAAACCCTAACCGTAGACCTAACCCTGACCCCAAACCCTAACACTGAGCCTAGCCCTAACCTAAGCTCTAAACCTGAACCCTTAACCCTAGCCCTCAACCCTAATCCCTAACCTCAGCCCTACCCCTCACCCTAAACCCTAAACCCTAACCCTAACCCTAAACCCTAACCTCAACCCCAACCCTGACCCTAAACCCTAAACCCTGGCCCTAAACTCTAAACCCTAACCCTAAACCCTAACCCTAACCCTAAACCCTAACCCCCAAAACCCTACACCCTAAACCCTGACCCTAAACCCTAACCCCAACCCTAACCCCTACACTCTAATCCTTAACCCTAACCCTAATCCTAAACTCTAGCCCTAACCCTAACCCTAAACCTTAACCGTAACCCTAAACCCTATGACCGAACCCTAAACCTTAACCCTAACCCTAAACCCTGAACCCTAAACCTTAACCCTAAACCCGAACCCGAACCCTAACCCTAAACCCTCACCCTAACCCTAACCCTAAACCTTAACCCTCAACACAAACCATACCCCTAACCCTAAACCCTAACCTTAACCCTAAACCCTAAACCCTAACCCTAAAACCTAACCCTAACCCTAACCCTAACCCTAATCCCTAACCCTTAACCCTAACCGTAACCCTAAACCCTAGCCCTAGCCCTAACCCTAACCCTAAACGCTAACCCTAACCCTAAACCCTAAGAACTAACCCTAACCCTAACCCTAACCCTAATCCCTAAACCCTAACCCTAAACCCTAAACCCTATCCCTAATCCTAAACCCTAACCCTAACCCTAATCCTACACCTTAACCCTGACCCTAACCCTAATCCCTGACCCAACCCTAAGCCCTAAACCCTAACCCTAAACCCTAACCCTAACCCTAACCCTAAACATTAACCCTAACCCTAACCCTAAACCCTAACCCGAACCCTAATCTTAACCCTACCCCTAAACCATAAAGCCCAATCATCACCCTAAACCCGAACCCTAAACCCTAACCCGACCCCTAAACCCTGACCCCTCTACCCTAACCCTAAACCCTAATGCCTAACCCTAACCCTAAGCCCTAACCCCTAACCCTAACCACCCTAAACTCTAGCCCTAACCCTAACCCTAAACCTTAACCCTAACCCTAAACCCTATGACCTAACCCTAAACCTTAACCCTAACCCTAAACCCTGAACCCTAAACCTTACCCTAAACCCGAACCCGAACCCTAACCTTAAACCCTCACCCTAACCCTAACCCTAAACCTTAACCCTCAACACAAACCATACCCCTAACCCTAAACCCTAACCCTAACCCTAAACCCTAAACCCTAACCCTAAACCCTAACCCTAACCCTAACCCTAATCCCTAACCCTTAACCTAACCGTAACCCTAAACCCTAGCCCTAGCCCTAACCCTAACCCTAAACGCTAACCCTAACCCTAAACCCTAAGAACTAACCCTAAACCATCCCTAACCCTAAACCAAACCACTGAACGGACCGCTCCACGGTGTCCGCCCCCTAACCCTAACCCTAACCCTAACCCTAACCCTAATCCTACACCTTAACCCTGACCCTAACCCTAAACCCTAACCCAACCCTAAACCCTAAACCCTAACCCTGAACCCTAACCCTAACCCCAACCCTAAACCTGAACCCTAACCCTAACCCTAAACCCTAACCCTAACCCTAATCTTAACCCTACCCCTAAACCATAAAGCCCAATCCTCACCCTAAACCCGAACCCTAAATCCTAACCCGAACCCTAAACCCTGACCCCTCAACCCTAACCCTAAACCCTAATGCCTAACCCTAACCCTAAGCCCTAACCCCTAACCCTAACCCTAAACCCTAAACCTCGCTCGCCTCGCGCGCAGACTGTTGGACGCAGGGGCCGTCGGGGGCGGGACTCTGAAAGCTTTGCGGGTGTGCGGGCGCGCTCGGCTCGCTCGCCCCGGACCCCTGCGGAAAGGGGGGGAGGGGGGTGGGGGGTTCCGACCCCCCCCCTTCAGGTGGGGGGGGGGAGGGTTCTCGAACCCCCCCCCCCCCTTTCAAAGGGGGGGGGGGAGAGGGGTTCGAACCCCCCCCTCCCCCCTTAAAGGAGGGGAGGGGAGCGAGGGGGGGGTTTTCTCGGACCCCCCCCCCCCGCTTAAGGGGGGGATGGCGGGGGGGGTCCCTGGAGCACCCCCCCCCTTTTAAAGTCCAAGGTGATCCACTGGCGCTCTTTCCAGATATTGCCACCATCGCCGAGGTAGGGATCATCTTCCCAAAGTGGAGGCACACTCCCGGTACTGGTGCTGGTGCCAGACTCCAGGCTTCCTCCTCCTCCTCCTCGGAGAGAGAGAGAGAGAGAGGGATAGAAAGAGAGCGAGAGAGAGAGAGAGAGAGACCGACACAAGCATGCGCGAGAACTGAGCCGGAGGAGGAAGCGCAAGCTTCTACACAAATTGCATTGCGCCGGAAAGCACAAGCGGTCAGCGATGTGAAACACCGAATTTCGTTGGCGAAGCTCATGGGATCCTCGCACCCCCAAATGATGCACGCTAAGAACGGGACAGGCCCGACCAGAGGAAGACAATTAGATTACTGTAGATTTGCCGTGGGCAGTCAGTCAAAAGGCTAAGGCCACACTGCTTCACTGGCCCGCGCCAAGCCGGGGTGTACGAACTCGCCCACACAGTGCGCCTGAAACTGAGCCAAACATTTATACAATCGTACGAATTAGCTGCACAGTGGAAGATGGGCTCGCATGGGGGAGGGGGTGGAGAGGAAGGGGCGGGGCTCGTTGGAGCCCGAGTTCCTGACAGTCGGCGCCGATTGCAGAGGATACCAGTGAGGACATGAGCCTCTTGCGAGGGCGCCCAATGCTCCAGACGTGAAGAGGACACGCAACGCGACAGAACATACGGATACCCCTAATATTGCAGGGTCGACCTAATAATCGTAGCCGACTTCGGGTGCAAATCTCACGTGTGTCGTAGCCTCCCTCCCTGCATCCGCCATCTTCTTGCTACGTCATCCTATCATCATGCTGCCATCGGTCTAGAGCCTCCGAGGTAGACTTTACCTGGCTGACGCTACCTACAAAATACGATACGACCAGGCGTTGGGAATCAGCCTGCAGTGCCATTTCCAACGACCTGCCACATGGCATGCGGAAAGAAAAATGATACTCTAATCTGCATCGGCCACGCCCAATCTGGAGAGGGGGAAGGGGGAGGACGGAACAGGAGGAGAACGGAGGAGAACGACCTGGAAGAAGACGCATACCTCCGATGACCTGATCTTTGTCCTCGGCCTCTGGCCGATAGATCGGTGATAGAACCTCGATGAAGCATCCAGACGTTCCTGGGCGCGGTGGGCTATCAAGCCCCTATCGGCGATCAGTGGGCCATGGGGGGTCGGTGCGTCCCCCCATGTTGCCTCTGATTCGCTGGGGCCGGTACTTCACCTCGAGCCCTCTTCAGACTGCGCCGGGGCCCAGCAACGGCCCCCGGGCACCCAAACGGGGCAGGGGCCTGCTGCGCGTCCTCCTCGGGCCGCCAAGAAGTTCAGGGGAGGAGGGCTGATGAGGAGGAATCGAAGTCGGAAGTCGGGAGAACTAAGAAGGGGGTAAAAAGCTGGGGAGTCAAGAGTCATCAGGTGATACCCAGTGGCACCAGGTGCTAACACCCTGTATCACCTGCTCGAAACCCGCATAAACAAAAATCAACGGGGGCCTATTTCCGCGATCCTAACACCAAGGCTCCCGAGACGTCGCGGAAGTTGTCCTTGCAGACGTCGTCGTCGTCGTCGTCGTCGTCATCCCTCCCAGCTTCCAGTATTGCTGTCGCACTATTGTCGGGGCACCTTCTGTTTCCCCTTGATGCCGATGGGGTTGCATACGTCGCAGGGTAATTTCCCGCACGTTGCTCCCCAAAGATCTGGACGCCCTCTCCAGGACTGGCAGACGGCCCCAGAGCCCAGCACTGTGGGCCCCTGGAGGCCAAGAACTGCCAACGACCTCCCGATGCCATTCTTGTCTTCAGTCGGGCGTGTCCTCCTACAGGCGGATTGTGGACGAACAGCTCAGAAGACCCCAAGCATACTCGAAAACGAAAAAGAACAGAAAAATCGTCCTTCAGGCTATTGTTTCCTATTCTTGGAACACTCCTCCTGTAGAGGGACGTGCCCGACTTCATTCTTGTCGCGACGAGGAGGAGGAGGCGGCGGCTAGGGCAGGCTCGAGCCTCCCGGGCCCCAGGCTCGGGCCGCAAAAGCCCTGCGGAAAACGCAAGCGGGGGTAGCCCGCCAAGCCAGAGCGGAGGAGGGCACGAGGCCCTGCCTCCGGCGATCGAGCAGGAGATCGGCTGCAGAGCTGATTCACGCCAAAACTACTCCTCCTCCTCCTCCTCCTCCTCCTCCTCCTCCTCCTCCTCCTCCTCCTCCTCCCACTCCTCCATGTGGTCGCCGAATCCACAAGAGATGCGCAGGATGCTCGTACATCCACGAACAGTCTACGTTCGTATGACTCGACGAGAAAACAAATTCTGGGGTGAATCAATTCCATAGTCGGTTCCCTACTCGAAGTGAGCAGGTCGTGCCGAAAAATGCGGCGGAGAGCGACGGCGGGGAACGGCATTGGGACGACCCCAGACCCCCGGCGTCGTGACTTTCATCGCATCGTCGACCCCAAGAGGTCTGGACCCCTTGTTACCAAGTGCTCCTGGGTCGTCTTCGGCGGTCTTCGGGTGATCTTCGGAGGTCTTCGGCGATCCTCTTACGGTCTTCGGCGGTCTTTGGCAGATTTCAGCGGTCTTCGGCGCGAAAGCTGGATGGTTGCGTTCAACAAGGTGTCCATCATCGAACACCTAAGCCTGGGACAGGCTTCGCATCCCGGGTAAAAATGTTTGACGGTCCCGAGGCCCAGTGAGGGCCTCTGGACGCCGAAAACAACGAAAAGCCTCCCGCAGAGATTTTTGTCGCAGACCGCGAAGGGGACTGGGACTGGCTGAACGGGGGAACCATGTGACTTGGCATCGGCGGTGCCTCGCCGACAGATCCGCTGGCGAAGAGCCGCGCGGTGCCGAGGCGGCGCAGGGCATCCGGACCCGGCTTTTCGCAAGGAATGGGCGACTGGGGGTCGCTGCCCCTTCTGGACCAGTCCCCCCGGCGCGCACAAGGTGGCAGGGGGAGGGGGCAAGGCTTCTTAGAAGGAGGCTGCTCAGTGGAGGGCGCTGTCCTTACATCTACAGGGTCCGCGCCTTCTGGGAAGCAGGGGTGCTTCTATGAAGCCTTCCCCCTTCCCCCATGCCCCCCTCTGCGCGAGGCCGAAGCCCCCCTGCCGTTGCCCCTGCGGCGAGGGGGTGCGGAGAGAGCAGGTGGCGCGCATCAAAGGCTACGTGTCCGGTCCATTCCCAGACCCCCTCGCGTTGTGAAAAAAACACGACGGGATTTGGTTTCGCTATTTTCTGCCTCGGGGGGGCTCTTACCCGGCCCCGGGGCTGTCAAAGAACAACTCTGGATGAACATCTGGTCCCGGGGAAAGGGTACAGACCTTCGGGGTCGACCTTGTGAGCAAAATCACAACGTCCGGGGTCTGGGTTTGCCGTTGCCCCTGCGGCGAGGGGGGGCGGAGAGAGCTGGAGGCGTGCACCAAGGGCTAATTACGTGTCCGACCCATGAGGAACCGGGGGGGCGATCTTGGGAAGCCGACACCGCGCAACACCGCGCAACATCGTGCAGCACCGCGCAACATCGTGCAGCACCGCGTAACATCGCGCACCGCCGCTCAACACCGCAATGTCGCGCGGTGCTTCAGGATGTTGCGCGGCTGTGTTGCTCTGGCGAGCTGTGAGTTCATGATTTCCAAAGAAACTCCGGTGGATTGGACGCGCAACGCAAGGGACGGGTGATAGGTGTTGGCGTTCTCACCTGGACACCGTGAACACACATGGCTGGAAGCACACGTGGGTTCTCCGGAGACTACAGTGGAGGCCAGTCCACAAGAAACCTTCCACGAGAAACCCAACCCTGATACCCCAGGACGTCCATCGATGTTTGGCGTGGGAACGTCACGCCTTCCACAGCAAAACCATCGAAACCCAAGGAGCCTAGGGCACCATGGAGGCAAGCAGGGTGTTTCTTGACATGGGCCTCGACTGTACGGCGCTGAATGCGCATGCTGATGCCCGGCGTGCCCGGCCATAGCAGGTCCGAGCGCGGGTGAGGGGCCAAGGTGGTGCCCAGGCACCTTCGCATCGTGAAGAGTCACGACGGGAGTTCTCTCTAAGTGTTTGGCTTCCAGGGGACCTCACCAGGCCCAGGGACAGAAAACGAAATGCCTGGGATGCGAAGCTGGCCCCCGGGACCCAGGGACTGGGTTGGGACCTCTGCGGATCCACATTGATAAAGGTCGCGGGCCTGGGCCCACGATAGGGAACCCACCCACCCACGTAGTCACGCGTGCCCCCAGAGTTCACGAGGCTGCACAAATGCCCCGAAGGCTCGCGCAATGTGCTCTCTCGCAACTCGTATGATAGCATGCGCGACTACGCGTTGCACTTCGCGCCTGATAATGACGAAGCGGGGTGCCTCTCAGAAGGGCTTCGGGCCTTCCGACAGGGCACCCTGGAGAACAGAAAGGGCCTCCACGAAGAACCGCTTCATTCTCACAAAGCCCCCCCCCACCCCCAACCCCGTCCCCCTTGGGGCGCGCCGCCAAGAGGGCCGGCAGCGCTAGCGACGGATGGACCGACATCCTGGACGCAAGCACTGCCAGTGATGCTGCACTGGAGTCCACGCATGAAGGAAAAAGAGAAAACGCCATAAGCACACACTCTTGGCCTCTTGGCGCTCCGCGCTGAACCCCCCTGCGAGGCGCGCGGAGCGCGCCAGGGGCGGCGCCGGAGGCGCCGCCGGGGGGCCCAGCGCGGATCCAAGAAATCCGCGCGGAGCGCCAAAAGCTTATGTCTCATGGGGTTTGTTCTTCTTCGGCATGAGGGAAGAGGTTCCTGGAGAAGAGGGGCCCTCGAAGTCTCTCCCCGTCTTCGGGCCCCTGGATGCCTCCACGGGCCGTCAACGGCTGGTATCGCGGGAACCCGCTGGGTTCCAGGGCCCGTGTCCCTCAGGAGGCACTCAGGACCCCTCTCCTAGAGGCAACCAGGGTCCCTTTCCTCCATGCCAACGAACAAGGTTCGATCCGCGAAGGGCGATGGCGCGCCAGGTCTGCTGCACTCTGCCCAGCGCGTGGGGCAGCTGAAAGCCGGAGTGCTCCAAGAGGGGACTCGCTCCCAAGGAGCTGCGCCCAACCCGAACTCCGAGACCCGAACATCTCAAATCCGCGATGTTTCTGAATATGTTCCGCCCCTGGGAGCGAAGGATTGCAAAAAAAGGATTGCAAAAAAACCCTGGATTGCAAAAAAAACAGGATTGCAAAAAAAAACCTGGATTGCAAAAAAACCCTGGGTTTTTTTGCAATCCTGTTTTTTTTGCAATCCTGTTTTTTTTGTTGCAATCCTTGGTTGTTTTGCAATCCTTCGTGTCGGGCCCTGGAGCCCGCCCCGACCCTCATGCTGCCTCTTCAGGGAGCCTCGCCCGTCCCACCGCGCCGCTATTCGCGCCGAATCCGCGCCAGATCCGCGTCGGGACCCCGAATCGAATACGCGTCGTGGAACAAGAAAATGCCCACTGCTTGCCCAACCAGAGCAATTGAGGCCCCCCATGAAGGTGCAACTTCCCTGAGATCCGTCATCGCGAACAAAATTGCGACCAGTAAGGCTCCAGTATTGGATGTGGTTGAGGTGCTCATTTCTGGTGTCTCGAACACTGCCCAAATCAGAAGCAGACTAGGAGGATCGCAGTCACGACACATGATTCAACGACTGCTTAATAATGCTACCCGGACCATACCTGTACCGATTACAATGTTATTGCAGCCGAGCCAGAGCTGTGACTGTGACCATTCTTTGTTCTGGTCTTGGTCTGCTCGCGCTCTTAGAATGTATTCAGAAGGTTGCGACAGCCTCCAGCAAACTACCCAGCAACCAATAACATCCTCCCAAAGTGTACCTTGGGGAATCACGTTCTACTGGACTGGACGACCACCACCTCCAACACCAAGCCCAATGCTCCCTGGCCGCCGTCTCCAACATAACACCCAGTACTCAACAGCCTCCGCCTCCAACCCACCGCCGAATACCCAACAATGGTCTCCCCAAGTGTCGCATTTGAATACCATTCTACTCCACAACATCCGTCCACAACACCACACCCAATCCTCAACAGCCTCCGTCTCCAGCACAGAAACCAGTACTCAACAGCCTGCTCTTCAGGTGCACCTGGGACTCATCACTCCACACCACAACATCCTTCTCGAACGACACACCCAATACTCCTCAGCCTCCGTACCCGGTGCAATACTCAATACTCAACAACCTCCGTCCCCAACACAACGTCCTTTACTCGACAACCCCCCTCCATTTATACTCCACACCCTCCGAACACCGCATCCAATATTCCGCAACCTCCGTCTCCAACACAACACCGGGTACTCAACCGCCTCCTCTGCTGCAAATACATGTACACTCCACAATCTTCGTCTCCAACGGAAACCCACTACTAGGACTAGTCTTGGTCATGGTTCTGGTCGGGGTCGATTGTTGCTCACGTCCTAACGCAACTTCATACAACCCAGCCGAGGCCATAACCAAGATTCGACCTGGTCACTTTTCAGGTCAGGGTCGACTGGCATTACAATCAACCCATCTAGTAAAGATGCGCGGTAAGGATGCAAGGGTCTTGACGCCCATGCCGAGGCTCTGCGAGCGGGGCTGGACATCGAAAGAAATTGAGGATGGACCGAAGATGACCGAAGGGAGAAGGATACAAGGGTACCCTTGGCAAGTCGATCATCCTGACGATCAGGGTTGACTATCACATCCTAAACAACATCAACCCGACCCTGACCACAACTGTGGCCAGAACTGGTTCTGGCCATGGTTCTGCTGGGCCGATGGGCGTAAAAAAGTACCGTGCAAATGCACATGCAAACGGAGGCACAACTATGGCCAATACTTGTCCTGGTCAGGTGCTGACTTGGGTCGATTGGCACTGGTAGTTGTCTATGAACGGTCATGCGACCCGACCCAGACGTGACCAGGATTGGTCCAGGTCACGCCTCTGTCTTGGGTCGATTTGTACGAGTATTGACCCACGGCGAGGGCATTGAACAAGGAACCATATGATAAGGAAGCCAAGGTCTGGAAACCACTGGAACTCCCATCGTGGAGCGGCCATGGACATCACCGTCGCCCTCATTGGATAAGGGATCCTCCAAGGTCTGGCGCCTCCTGGGACTATTCTTTAACAAACGCCTCCACCGTACTCATGCGATCCAACCGAATCCATGATCTGGACTGGTCCTGGTCACCGTTCTGGCCTGGGCCGGTTGGCAGTATCCACGCTATATCTATACAAGTGTTCGTGCAACCCGACGCACAGCTGTGACAAGGACTGACCCTGGTCACGTTTCTGGTCTGGTACTGATTGGCACTCGTGATACAATACCAATACGAATGCAATCTGGCCCAGACAATTACAATGACTGCTCCGAGTCATGCTTCGGATCTGGTCGCATTATCCTGAACACCTTCGAAGAATGCGACCCGACGCGGACCACAACTGAGGCGGGCCATTGCCAGAGTCGTGGTCAGGCAGATCCCGGCCCAACCCAAACATATAATTATCCGGGCGAAGGGCCCATCCATGCGCAATTGTGAATACCGCAATTCTGAATATCATCTTTGCCCGCGTTCCCTACGGGGCCACGAACCGCGCGAGGGGCGCGCCGAGATGCGTGGCGGGGCACGCGACGCGAGCGAAAACGATAGGTCTGCGTGCGCGAGACTGAGCGCGAGTGAATCTGATTGTGAATGAGTCTGCGTGCGAATCAGTCCACGCGCATAAGCGTCGACGCCCATGTCGGCGCGCTCTTCCCGGGGATCGCGCCCGCCCAACCCCACCCACCACTGGCTGAAACCCAAACCCCGCCCGCAACGCTTCCTTCCCGTTTTGTTTGTTTCTCTCTCTCTCTCCCATCTTTTTTTTTTCTCCTCTCTCTCTCTCTCTCTCTCTCTCTCATCTCTCTCTGCTCTCTCTCTCTCTATCTCTCTATGTTTTGTTTGTTTGCTCTCTCTCTCTCTCTCTCTTTTTTTTTTTCTCTCTCTCTCTCTCTCTCTCTCTCTCTCTCTCTCTCTCTCTCTCTCTCTCTCTCTCTCTCTCTTTGCCCGCGCGCGCCCGCGTCCAAGGCTGCGGGCGCGGCGCCGCGCGGGGCCCCCGCGACGCACGCCGGTCGCCCCGACTCGCGCGGGTCGCCCGCTGCGCGGAGCAGAGAGAGCTGGCTGGCTGATAGCGGGCAAGGCCGCGGCCGCCAGGCAGAGAGACGACGGGGGCAAACGAGGCTCTGGGCAGAGCGCAGCGCGGAATTCCCGCGACGCGCGCTGGTCGCCCCGAGAGGGCCCGAGCGACGCGCGCGGGTTGCCCGCGGCGCGAAGCCAAGCGGTCAGACCGTCGAGAGACGGCGAGGCTCGGGCGGGTCGCTTTTCAAGTCAAGCCTCGCGGATAAACTCGGTGAAGCCCAGCCCCCTGGCGGGAGCCGTCGCCTCCCTCCTGCGCCGCTTCGTGCGCGTAGCAAACTGCTCCAGCTGCTTCCGCAATCCCTCCGGCGGCCCTGCGGGAAGAAGTCGATGCGCGGCGCCCGCGTGAGCAGGAGGTCCTCGTGGCGCGTGGTGCGCGAGAGCAGCGCGTAGAGCTCCAGCCGCCAGTCGTCGTCCTCCTTCCTGCCGTTCCCCACCTCGTGGCGGCCGCAGTCCAGGATCACGCCTGGGCGACGTCGGCCGAGGGGGCAGCGCGCTGGACAGCCGACGGCCCAGGGCGAGTCCACGAGACGGAAAGAAGGTTTCCGAAACGTGTGAGCGGCCACGAAACGTTCGAGGGGCGTGCCAAAATAGGGCGGCGCCGCCATGCGGGCAGCGCCGCTGGGGCCTTAGATGGAGCTCCCCATGGGGCCACAACAAGTGTGAGGGGTGTGCCACAATGGGGCGGCGCCGCCATGCGGACTGCGCCACTGGGACCTTAGGTGGAACTCCTTATGGGGCCATGAAACGTGCGAGGGGTGTACCAAGCTGGGGCGGCGCCGCCATGCGGGCTGCGCCACTGGAACTTCAGGTTGAGTTCCCTATGGGGCCACGAAGCGTGTGAGGGGTGTGCCAAAATGGAGCGGCGCCGCCATGCGGGCTGCGCCACTGGGACCTTAGGTGGAACTCCCTGTGGGGCCACGAAACGTGCGAGGGGTGAACCAAAATCGGGCGGCGCCGCCATGCGGGCTGCGCCACTGGAGCTTCAGGTGGAGCTCCCTATGGGGCCACGAAGCGTGTGAGGGGTGTGTCAGAATGGGGCGGCGCCGCCATGCGGGCTGCGCCAGTGGACCTTAGGTGAAGCCCCGTATGGGGCCAGGAAACGTGTGAGGGGTGTGCCGAAACAGAGACATGCGGAGAGCAAAGGCAAGGAGGGGGAGGAGGGAGGAGGAGGAGGAGGAGGAGGAGGAGGAGGAGGAGGAGAGGAAAGGAGGAGACGCGCGGCACCGTCTCTTCAAATCGAGGACCCAACACCACAGGATGGTTGGGAAAAAACAGTCAGCGTCATAGTCATAGTTCGACCGTGGCGATATTCATCGGATGGTTCACCCGATTGCCTTCACCCATACCAGCTTCGGTCACAATCACTGTTTAGGGGAACGAAAGATGACATAAACATGCAACATGCAAACTCGGAGGTCCGCGCGGATTTCTTGGATCCGCGCTGGACACCCCTCCCGCCAGGGGCGGCGCCGGAGGCGCCGCCACGGGGCCCCAGAGCCGATCCGAGAAATCCGCGCGGACCTCAGAGTTTTTATGTTTATGTCATTGTTCGTTCCCCTACTGCTCGACAGGAACAACGTTTCTTTTCAAAATTAAACACCTGAGCCACACTCACAACAACATGGTGAACATTTGGGCCCGAGTCCTGAACGTCCCCCTCTGCTGCATGTATCGAGCCAGATCGATCGCAAAGGGTCCCAAAGCCCGACGTCGGGCGAACACACCAAGAGCGAACCATGTCAACGCCTCCTGCTCCCCCTCCTCCTCCTCCTCCTCCGCCTCCTTTTCCTCCTTTTCCTCCTCCTCCTCCTCCTCCTCCTCCTCCTCCTCCCTCCTCCTCCTCCCCTTCCTCCCTCCTCCTCCTCCTCCTCCTCCTCCTCCTCCTCCTCCTCCTCCTCCTCCTCCTCCTCCTCCTCCTCCTCCTCCTCCTCCTCCTCCTCCTCCCCCTCCTCATCCTCATCCTCCTCCCTCCTCCCACGCCCCGCCCCCCCCTTGGAGCCCTCCAGGACGACCTCCCCCGCGCGCGGTGCCGCTGCCCGCTGGCCCCGGAGGCTTGGGACTGCCAGAGGCATCCCTTTCTGGGGAGGGCGGCGGGGCGGGAGACAGCGCAGCGAAGCGAACGCCAGAGCTTGGGCGCCCGAGTTATCCGGGGTAACTCGGGTCCGGGGTAACTCGGGTTCGGATTCCCGAAAAAGGAACCCGAGTTCGCCCTGACCCGAGTTACCCCTGATGATTCGGGGCTCTGGGCGCCCGAGTTATCCGAGGTAACTCGGGTCCGGGGTAACTCGGGTTCGGATTCCCGAAAAAGGAGCCCGAGTTCGCCCTGACCCGAGTTACCCCTGATGACTCGGGGCTCTGGGCGCCCGAGTTATCCGGGGTAACTCGGGTCCGGGGCAACTCGGGTTCGGATTCCCGAAAAAGGAGCCCGAGTTCGCCCTGACCCGAGTTACCCCTGATGATTCGGGGCTCTGGGCGCCCGAGCTATCCAGGGTAACTCGGGTCCGGGGTAACTCGGGTTCGGATTCCCGAAAAAGGAACCCGAACTTGCCCTGATCCGAGTTGCCCCTGAGTTATCCGGGGTAACTCGGGCCCGGGTAACTCGGGTTCGGATTCCCGAAAAAGGAACCCCCGAGTTCGCCCTGGCCCGAGTTACCCCTGATGATTCGGGGCTCTTGGCGCCCGAGTTATCCGGGGTAGCTCGGGCCCGGGGTAACTCGGGTTCGGATTCCCGAAAAAGGAACCCGAGTTCGCCTGGCCCAGTTATGAACCAGGTTCGACCGGGTTCGACCCGAGTTACCCCTGATGATTCGGGGCTCTGGGCGCCCGAGTTATCCGGGGTAACTCGGGCCCGGGGTAACTCGGGTTCGGATTCCCGAAAAAAAAACCCGAGTTCGCCCTGACCCGAGTTACCCGCGATGATTCGGGGCTCTGGGCGCCCGAGTTATCAGGGGTAACTCGGGCCCGGGGCAACTCGGGTTCGGATTCCCGAAAAAAACCCGGTTCGCCCTCACCCGAGTTACCCCTGATGATTCGGGGCTCTGGGCGCCCGAGTTATCCGGGGTAACTCGGGTTCGGATTCCCGAAAAAGGACCCGAGTTACCCGATGATTCGGGGCTCTGGGCGCCCGAGTTATCCGGGGTAACTCGGGTTCGGATTCCCGAAAAAGGAGCCCGAGTTCGCCCTGGCCCGAGTTACCCCTGATGACTCGGGGCTCTGGGCGCCCGAGATATCCGGGGTAACCCGGGCCTGGGGTAACTCGCGTTCGGATTCCTGATAAAGGAACCCGAGTTCGCCCTGACCCGAGTTACCCCTGATGATTCGGGGCTCTGGGCGCCCGAGTTATCCGGGGCAACTCGGGCCCGGGGCAACTCGGGCTCGGATTCCCGAAAAAAAGGAGCCCGAGTTCGCCCTGACCCGAGTTACCCCTGATGATTCAGGGCTCCGGGCGCCCGAGTTATCAGGGGCAACTCGAGCCCAGGGCAACTCGGGTTCGGATTCCCGAAAAAGGAGCCCGAGTTCGCCCTGACCCGAGTTACCCCTGAAGATTCGGGGCTCTGGGCGCCCGAGTTATCCGGGGCAACTCGGGCCCGGGGTAACTCGGGCTCGGATTCCCGAAAAAGGAACCCGAGTTCGCCCTGACCCCGAGTTACCCCTGATGATTCGGGGCTCCGGGCGCCCGAGTTATCCGGGGCAACTCGGGCCCAGGGTAACTCGGGTTCGGATTCCCGAAAAAGGAGCCCGAGTTCGCCCTGACCCGAGTTACCCCTGACGATTCGGGGCTCTGGGCGCCCGAGTTATCTGGGGCAACTCGGGCCCGGGGTAACTCGGGCTCGGATTCCCGAAAAAGGAGCCCGAGATCGCCCTGACCCGAGTTGCCCCTGATGATTCGGGGCTCTGGGCGCCCGAGTTATCCGGGGCAACTCGGGCCCGGGGTAACTCGGGTTCGGATTCCCGAAAAAGGAGCCCGAGTTCGCCCTGGCCCGACTGAGTTACCCCTGATGATTCGGGGCTCTGGGCGCCCGAATTATCCGGGGTAACTCGGGCCCGGGGCAACCCGGGCTCGGATTCCCGAAAAAGAAGCCCGAGTTCGCCTTGACCCGAGTTGCCCCTGATGATTCGGGGCTCTGGGCGCCCGAGATATCCGGAGAAACTCGGGCCCGGGGTAACTCGGGCTCGGATTCCCGAAAAAGGAACCCGATTTCGCCCTGGCCCGAGTTACCCCTGATGATTCGGGGCTCTGGGCGCCCGAGTTATCCGGGGTAAAACTCGGGCCCGGGGTAACTCGGGTTCGGATTCCCGAAAAAGGAACCCGAGTTCGCCCTGACCCGAGTTACCCCTGATGATTCGGGGCTCCGGGCGCCCGAGTTATCCGGGGCAACTCGGGCCCGGGGTAACTCGGGTTTGGATTCCCGAAGAAGGAACCCGAGTTAGCCCTGACCCGAGTTACCCCTGACGATTCGGGGCTCTGGGCGCCCCGAGTTATCTGGGGCAAACTCGGGCCCGGGGTAAACTCGGGCTCGGATTCCCGAAAAAGGAGCCCGAGATCGCCCTGACCCGAGTTGCCCCTGATGATTCGGGGCTCTGGGCGCCCGAGTTATCCGGGGCAACTCGGGCCCGGGGTAATCGGGTTCGGATTCCCGAAAAAGGAGCCCGAGTTCGCCCTGGCCCGAGTTACCCCTGATGATTCGGGGCTCTGGGCGCCCGAGTTATCCGGAGCAACTCGGGCCCGGAGTATCTCGGGTTCGGATTCCCGAAAAAGGAACCCGAATTCGCCCTGCCCGAATTACCCCTGATGATTCGGGGCTCTGGGCGCCCGAGTTATCCGGGGTAACTCGGGCCCGGGGTAACTCGGGTTTCGGATTCCCGAAAAAGGAACCCGAGTTCGCCCTGTCCCGAGTTACCCCTGATGATTCGGGGCTCTGGGCGCCCGAGTTATCCGGGGTAACTCGGGCCCCGGGGTAAACTCGGGCTCGAATTCCCGAAAAAGGAGCCCGAGTGAGCCCTGACCCGAGTTACCCCTGATGATTCGGGGCCCTGGGCGCCCGAGTTATCCGGGGTAACTCGGGCCCGGGGTAACTCGGGCTCGGATTCCCGAAAAACGAACCCGAGTTAACCCTTGCCCGAGTTGCCCCTGATGATTCGGGGCTCTGAAGAGCCGCGCGCGCCCCTGCGGGAAGGCGGCGCGCGCCATTACGGCATGGCGTGGAGGCCGCCGCCTCAGCAATGTGACGCGTGAGCGGGCCGTCTTCGGAACCACCGCTCCGTGACCTTTTGGCGGACGATAGCGCCGCAAAGTGTTCAAACTGGTGCGCTCGTGCTGTCTCGGGCCGGTCGTGGGGGCAATTCCGCGCGTCGTCGCCCCGTGTTCGTCGGTTGCCGCGTGCATTGCTGGTGCCCGCACTGTCGAATGATGACGCGCGGGTTCTAACTGCGCACTCGTTGCGTCCGTCGCGGAAAGGGGGGGGCGTGAGCCGTGGCATTCGCCCAGTGCCAAGCCAGTTTGCGGCGAATTGGTGGTACATCAGGCATGTCATGGTTCAGCATCAGCGTTTCCGACTTCCGCGTGCTCATGTGGACGAAGTCGGACCGCAATTCGATGTCATCGTCCTGCAAAGCGCCCACTTGCATGTCATCGTCGCCGTTGTCGTTGTCCTGTTCGTCGGGTTGTTGGGTGGGTATGTTGCGACAAACGTCAGGTTCGAAGGAGTCGTCAGGGCCAGCGTCGCTGGTGTCGTGGTTGCTGTTTGGGATTGTCGCTGGGTTGTGGTGCGGCGTCGGTGTCGCTGCTGTGCTTTCCCTTGGCGTCCCCAATATCATTCTGACCGTCCGGCACTGACGAGGAATATGACGAAGACTAGAGGGCGCAGGTGGGGAGAAGGAGGAGCAGGACGAGGAGAGATGGGACGGGAGGCGGACGAGGACGAAGTAAACGGGCGGAGGAGAGGAGGAGAAGAGGAGAGGTGATAAAGGAGGCGAGGAGAAGGCGGCGGCGGCGGAAAGACATCGGGCCGAAAATCCCCAAGACTAACATGCACACTGCTCTAGTGAACATACTGCTATGTGCGACCTATCGCGCGCTAAATAGGCGGGAGTAAGATGACCCCCCCCCCAAAGATGGATGCCCCGAGTTGTCTCTCAGCCCAGATATTACACAGCGCAACGAGTGGGGCCCTGAGCTCGCAAAGGCCAGGGGCCCAGAGGCGGGCCAGGAACGCCCCCTCGGAACAAAAACACAATCAAAAACGAGTACCGTCGCCGCTGACTGTGGAGCTCAGATCGGGGGGATGAGCACGAGGAGGGAGGCTGACGGCGCGGGAGTGGCAGGGTCGCTCTCACGTCCTCGGGGGGCACAGTCAGGCTCGCGGTATCCAGCAGGCCCACGTCGACGCGGTTTGCCAGGAGAGACTTCGAATTCCCCAGCACTGCCACCTCCCACCCTCGAAGAAGAAGCAGCCCGCATCAGAGTCGCACGTGCGCCGCTGCCCCTGCCGCGATAACCCCCCGACCCCCCCCCCCCCCCCGCCGGCGCATTGCTGCGAGCTGCGCCCCCCTGCCACGCGGGCTGACGCGGCAGTGACGGGGGCGCGGGGCTAGGAGGGTCTGCCACAGCAGCCGCTGTCGCCAAGTCAAAGGTAAAGACAGCCCGCGGCAACGTCGCAGCCGCAGTCGCCATCCTCGGAGTTGAGGCAGCCCGCGTCGGCGTTGCGCGAGCGCCGCCGCCCCCGCCGCCACGGCCCCCCGCCCCCCTCCCCCGCCAGCCCCTTCGCTGCGCGCCACGCCCCCCTTTATGGCAGGCCGGCGCAGCAGGGGTGACGGGGGCGAGGGTCTTGGAGGGGCGTCGGCGGTAGCCGTAGTCGCCGCCGCCAGAGCGAAGCCAGCGCTCACCAATGCCGCGCAGGCGCCGCCGCCCCTACATTCTGCCCCCCCCGGCCCCCCCTCGCCAGCTACGCGCCGCGCGCTGTCGCGCGCTGCGCTGCCCCTTCCACGCGGGCCGGAGCAGCAGGGGCGCCGAGGGCGAGGGGGCGGGGGCGGGGCGGCGGCCGCCACCGCTGCCCCCATCAGCGAAGCCGACGCATTCTGCACAACATAGGACTTCACAGTCATAGCTCCACCATCACCAGCCCAAGCTGCCTGCAAACTGCAAACCGGCCCCACCCCCGACCGCGCCGCCTGAAGTAGATCGTCAACGGCAGACTTCCCAGCAAACTGCCCGGCACCATCGATGCCCTCATCGCCGTGGCGTGGCTGCCGCGAGCTGGGCACGACCGTCACCGCGGCCCTCGCTGCGCCAAACCCAGCGGCGCACGCGTGACCCCGCGTCTGACGCACACGTCGAAATCGTCGAGACCGAGCTGCACCAACCTCTCGTCGTGCGAGATTGGAGCCGCGCCTGGACGAAGCTCCGCCCCCTGTTGAATCATGCGCGCCTGCAGCGCGCGCGTCAGCTCGACAGCGGCGCGCGAGAAGGCCACCTTGGCGAGGCCGTCCTTGAACGCGCTGGACACGCGAAAGCCCTTCGTCCGCAGCGTGAGCTCCGTCGCCAGGGTCGCGGTGTCTACATATGCCCCTGCGCGTGCCAAACCTTCGCGTTGCGGACGCCCGCTGGGCCCCCCGCTTCCGTCCGCTTCTGCGCCGCCACCAGGACTATCTGCGCGCGCAGGACCAATCGTCGCCTCGGGAGGCTTGAAATTTTCGCTGTCCACCTGATGCGATTCGCGCGTGCGTGCTGCCTCCAGACCGTCGGCGCGGCCTCCCTGGAACGCCGTCTTGTTGCCCAGGGCCGCGCGCGTCAGGATGGGCATCAGTTTGGCCGTCATGTGCGCATTCATGGGCGGGTGCGTCTCTAGCGCGCCCGCAGGGGCCCCGCGCGGCCTGCCCGCGCCCCGCGTCCATCTGCAGGCGTCCCCTTTGGCGCCCTGTGGTGGCCTCCCTGCGGCGCGCTCTGGCGACGCCTGCTGCGCCCTGCGACTCCATCGCCTCTCGCGTGGCTCGCCGCGCCGACCTCCGCGGCCGTCGTCTGCGCCGCCTCAAGACGGTTGGCGTCTAGGAAATGCACGGGTCCCCCGGGGCGCGCGCGCGGGAGCCGACGCGCGGCCTGTCGACCCTGCAGCGGCTGGGAGCAGGCGCGCCCGCGCTCGGCACCGCGCCCGCCAACGACGCACGCTCCCGCAAGTTCAGACACGGGGCGCGGGGGACTTTCGGCCCCCAGGGCGGGGTGGGCAAACGGGAGGCCTTGGGGTAATGACGACCCTGATGGGCCGCTAGGACTGCGCGCTCCTGCGCTATGCGCCCCTTTTCTGGACGTCTGTCAGCGACGCAGGCGCTCGCTCGCAATCGCCGGCGCATGCGCCGCCGACCCGGGCGAACGCCAGCCGCCTTTCGACAACCGCCGATGTGCCAGAAAGCAAAGCCTGATCGCGCCCTGGAAAAGGGCCTTAGAGACAATCTGAGCGCATCGCCAGACGGGCTTTCTTCGCCCAGAACCGCCCCCTGGAATCGCCCCCGCGACGACAGGCGAGGATCCTGCGATGCCCTGCGCCCCCGCCCACCGCGACTGCCGCGCGGGGGCCCGGCGCGACGCTGTTGACCTGGACCGGCCAGGGAGCTTTCCAGAACCCCCAAACACCGTGGCAGCATGGGCACGCGAGCCGCGACCGACGCAAGGAGGGCAGACACGGCTGTTGCCTGGATTATGGACACGCCCACCGACGGAGAGTGAGTCACGCAAACGATGATGAGCCTGCCCAAGCGTGCACTTCGCATGCTGAACCGTCGTGGCGATGTGCGTGCGTCTTAGAGGCGTTGTCCGCATGCGCTGTCCACGATCAAATCGCTGGGCGTTGCAGCATGGGCCCCCGCGCCGTGCACGGCGACTCGCTGGGCCACGTCGCGCGAGCAGAGTCGTCGGGTCGCGACGGCGGGGCCAGCGGGCACTCGCGCCACCCGAGGTAGCTGAACGGTCTCGGATGGCGGGCGCCGCGCCACGTGTGCGCCAAGATGATGTCCAGCCGCGCCTGCACACGCCTGCGGAGGGCATATGCAAACAACGCAGCAGCGAGCGCGTCGCCCATGAAAGCCCCACATCGGTTGTGCACGGTCCGCTCGCCATCCGCACCAACAGTCGCGAGCGTGCTTGTCTCGCGCATCTGGCGAACATGACGCTGCACAGCCGTCCTGGATATAGTCTACAACCGTGGCGCTCTGGGCCGACGACGTCAAGCAGCCGAGCGCATTTGCTACGTACTCCTTTGACGTGGCTGACGACATCCCACCATCGCGAAGCCTCCGCAACAAGGCCTCCCGCCATTCCAATGCACCCTCGCGATTGCGACCACGCTGATGCCCACTTCCGCAGTCTGGGCCAGAGCACCCACGCCGCAAGAGCGCCTTGCATGTACAGCAACGACCCCATCCGACACAGATCGTGCATATAGCTCCGTGCCGAAAAACCACCAAGCCATTATGTTCGCCCAGCCCCGTTGCTCAAGAGAGACGCCATGCAACCGGCCCCCTCCTCGCGCGCCAGATGCGACGGAATGCTTTCTGGCAGGCTTCGAGACAGCAGTCGTTCATTATCTCAATGCCGACATCACAGCCGAATCCTCGGGGATCGCCTGAAACGCGACGCCGAAGCACGCGCTCAGGTCGCGAGGACGTCCCTGCATTGGCGCTGGCATTCGTCAGCGTTCCCGCGCCGCCGCGGCTTGCGATGCGAGCCGCCAGTGCGCCCCGTTGGTTGCAATGCCAGCGTAATGAGCTCGGGAAGGATGGGTGAAGCGGTGCCGATGTCCTCACGCACGCCCTTTTTCCGGCAACTCCGCGGCTGCCTCAAGGTCGCCCCTGCCATGCTCGACGCGAAAAAAATATCGTTGTCGCGAGATTCTGGACGAACGAGGCCTTCGATCAACAGCTGATGATATTCATGGAACTGCACAGGTACTGTTGGAAAACCGCCCTCACGGCCAAGGTTCTTGACATGGCATCGTAGCTCTTCCGTGCGTGGAGCGGAAGACTGGGCCAGGTTGTATCTGCGCCGCACAAGGGCCACCACCCTTGGCCAGCCAGGAAGTGAGCGAGTCGCCAACCCTCTGCATAGGCACGCTGCCTCCAGACCTCGCCCACCCCAGATGCCGACGCTTCGGTTGTCTTCCTGGTGAGCTCGCTTGAGAGCGCGCAACTTTTTGAGCAGAGAGCAGAGGCCAAGTCACCGCCTCCATCTCCTCGCGCCCGCCGCCGGTCTCGCAGAGCTGACTCCGAGGACGTGAATATTCCCTCGCTCCCGGATCTACTCCCTGCGCCGGAAGATGATGCTCCGCCGTCTCGAAGGCCATGGTGGCCCACCACTTCTCCCGCGCCGTGTCGGGGGCAAGCTCGCGCAGCAAGAGGTCGCGCAAACCGGCAACCATCTGAACATTTTTCAGGTCGGCCATGCGCTCAGCAACCCCAACGCATACTTGCAGCGATCTCGTCACCTGATGAGAATTCACGCGTCGGAGGAGACGCGTCTGTCGCACGCTCGAGTCGAACATGTAGACAAGCTCGAGCAAGAGTGGCACTGTGTCGGGCAGGTCGCGCACTCCAGCCAGTTTCAGGGACATGTCTGGCCTTCTCAAGGTTGCGCAACGGATGACCGTCGGAGCTTATCACGAGCAGATCGCGATATAGTCTGTGGCGCTCGCCAGATGAAACCCGTCCCCATCCTTAAAAAAACGCATCCCATAAATCATTTCGACCATCCGGAAAAGTGTCGAAAGAGCGTCGGGGCAATATCGAAACAGTGTCGGGCGAGTGTTTCCCAGGGCCTGGCACGTGAAAACCCTTGAGTCCCGGTACTTTTTTGTGTTCGATTTTTTTTTCTGGTGATCGAAGGCTGAAGTTGGTAGAATCATCATAAGGGTGAGAAATCGTAACGGCCACCACCGGATACTTGTCCATCAGGCGGAGGACCTGGTCCGCAACGTAGTGATGCTCGTTCCGCGCGTAGGCACCTATCGCATTCGAATCCACTCTCGACTGCCCACTCCCAGCACAACGGCGCAAACCGAGAGAGTCATTCAGATCAGCCCCCCAGATCTAAGATGAACGCCGCCGGGACCGCGTGAGCACTTTCTTTATCCACTGACACACGGCGTTCATCATAGCTCGGTGGTTTGCCTGGGCCGTCTGGTCAACACACTCGCGTCCACACGACGAGAAAGGGTTTTCGGCGGGAAGCACGGGACAAGTAGGTGGGGGTCCAAGCGGCTTGATCTCAATCGCAAAACAGTCACACGCCCTTGCATATCGGCAGGGGCCGCATTGACGTCGACCCCGTCCTTGCGTTTGAATGCTCCGCCTCAGTAGCAGCGCGCGTCCACAGGATTTGATCACGCGTTGCCTCGGGGCATAACCACATCGTAGGGCAATGTGGTACTTCAAGCTCGTAAAGGCTGTGGGGCGATCAGGACTCGCTCGTTTTCCACTAGTTGTGCCAGCGATGAGATCCACATGTCTGAACTCTTCACAGACATCTCGTAACCTAGCATCTCCTGCGCTCTTGGAGTTCCAATGCGATTCTGCAAGGGTCACCAGAAACAGATATCCGATAACGAGATTTACTAGCTGAGTACAGGTGTGTCTGGCCGGGGCCGCCACAGCGAGGGCTGTTCGATATTGGACCGGCTCTCTCCAGCCCCGTGTGCGACATCGCGTGGGCAAGGGAGCTGCGAGGAGGACGAGGAAGAGGAGGAAAAGGAGGAGGAGAGGGAGGATGAGGAAGGAGGGCAGAACGGAGGCGGAGAGGAGGAGGAGGAGCCAGGAGTGCGGAGGAGAAGGAAGAGGAAGAGGGGCGCCTTGTGCCAGCGGGGCGCCCTGGGCCCCTGGACGCCTCTGGCAATCCACAATCCCAGGCCTCCTCCCTGCCGCGCCTGCGCTCGGAGCGCGAGCGGCGGAGCAGGCACGATGCGCGGCCCCCGGCCGAGCCGGGAGAGGACTAGAGGCCTACGAGGAGAGAATGAGGATGCTGTCTCTCTCCTCGTCCCTCCTCGCCCTCGTCCCTCCTCGTCCCTCCTCCTTCTCGTCCATCCTCGTCTCTCCTGGTCCGTCCCTGCTGCGAAGCCGCACGCTCTGCGAAGCCGCGCACCGCATCATCAACCTCCCTCCTCTTGCTCCTTGCTCTTGCCCATCCTTTTCTTCCTTTCCCTTCCCCCCCGCTGCCCCTTTCCTCACCCTCTTGAACCTCCCTCTGAGGTGGCGCGTGATATGACTTGGTTTTGCCTCGAGGCGAAAGCGGGGGTAGGCAATTCACGCTCTGAGAGAAAGAATCCATCGACCCTGTCAGCGTGCGTAGGAGGGCTTGTCCGTTCGAGTCGTCATCTCCGCCATTCATTCGTCAGCGTCTCTGTCGTCCCCTGTCCCTGCGGCCCCGATTTCCCTGGGCCCGTCGCCGTTCCTCCCCATTTCCTGGGCCCTCCTCGTCAAGCGCGCCAGCCAACGCGAAATTGAGCAACGTCGTAATTCAGTCGAAGGGAAGCCCCTTCCATTTGATTCCTCCTTCGTCCGGGGGGGGGGGTCCCGGGGGCAGGGGGCCCAGGGGGGTTCCCTGGGGGGGATACGCCTCCCCGCTGGGGGGTCCCGAGTCCCCAAAAAGCCCAAGGACGGGCCAAGAGTGCCCGAAGCGGCCCACAAGACGGTCCAAGAGGGCCCCGAGTCACCGAACGATCTGACTTGACAGCCCCCAGACGACCCATGCGGCCTGCAAGACGCCCCCAGAGGCATCCAGGAACACTCCCCCGGAAAACCCCACGAGGTACACATCCATGAGGTCTTTGAAACATGTTGGCGTTCTCGCCTCTTCCGCTTCCCGACGCTCCAAGACGGCCCAAGAGGCTCCCAAGATCGCCCCAAGACGGCCCAACGTCCTCCAAGAGGTCCCCACATGACCCAAGAGGGCCCCCAAGACGGCCGGAGACAGAGCGCGGAAGGTGCCCGTGCGGCGCCCACGGGGCGGCACGGGCCCGCCGCGCCCGCCCGGTTCCCCCAGGCCCCCACGAAATGGTCGTAGAGCCGAAAAAAAAATCTAAAAACAAAAACAAAGTTCTTAGAACATATTCCCGATGTGTCGGGTCGGGCGAAAGGGGGGGATAGCAAAGGGGGGTTTGAGAATCAGCTCACGTAGCTGATTTTCCCGGCGCCTCCTGGCGCCGGGAGGCGGCCATGTATCGAGGAATGGGCCCCTCGGTGAGGCCGAAACCAGCTGCATGCAGCAAATTTCGTAACCCCCCCTTTCCCAATCCCCCCCTTTCGCCCGGCCCGAATGTGTTAGAACGAGACAGTCCCAGCCAAACATGCTCCAAGACCACCCCGTGGAAACCGCAACAGGTTCTCAGAAAATTGTTCGGTGGGCCTACAGGCACGCAAGGGCGCTTCGCTGCTGCTTGAAGACCCCCGACAGCACGATTATGTATCGCACCATCGATCCCCAGAAGTCCGGGGGCGGCCGAGGAGGGGGGCGTCCAAGAGGGGTGGGCGCAAACCATGGCCGGCGGCGTGTGTGCGCGGCCCGGGGGGGGGGGGGCAGGGCCGAAATGAAATAGGAAGGGGCGCCATGAAACCTAGGGGAATATCATGGCCCACGCCATGATCTCCCCCCCCCCAGTCATCACCTCCCTTTTTGCCGCCCCCGAGAAGTCTGGGCCCCTTCCCTGGGAACGGCTTTCATCCTGAGTCGTTTCCTGACGGCCCCGAGCCCCAGGAAGGGCCCCTGGAGGCCGAAAATAACGACAAACCTTATGTTGCCCCCATCGAAATTAAGGACCTAATCCCAGATTAATTTCGAGCACCCAGAAAAACATCGAAACAGTGTCGAACGAGTATCGCCTCCCAGGGCCCGGCACGCGAAAACCCTCCAGTTTCGGTGCCTTCTTGATGCTCGAAACTCTTTCTGGTGGTTAAGGCTACAAGGGGCTGGAACATTACAAGACAAACCTCCCGTCGTGATTGTATGTCATAACGCGAGAGGGTCTGGGCCCTCACCCCACAGGAACAACTAACCCCTGAAGGGAAGCACTGTGACTGGAAAAACCCGCCGGGGGCCCACTTCCTGCACAAAACGCAATACGGGGAGAGAGGCGGCCGACTCGGGCCGTCTTGGGGGGGGGAGGGGCAGTACTCATATTGCATAGGTGGGGGTGGAGAAGGATGCGGTCGGAAGGATCGTCGGCGTCGTCGTCTAGGAGGCTTCTGCCAAGTTCGCCTCCGTCAAATCATGACCCAGAATGGGCTCCGTGGAGGGCCCAGGGAGCAATCTCGAGTGGATTTGGGCCTTGGGAAGGGCAGCAGACACGAGAGGGTTGGGCGGCAAGAACGGATTCGAATCGAATGGAATGGACTGTTCTCTGCTCATGGCAGCCGGTGTCTCGTTTTTGTGCGCCACTGTACGTCTGGTGTCTTCATTTTCGCCTGCCCCCTCCTCCCCCAGCTCCCCCTCCTCCCCCACCTCATGATAACCGTGATCAGATCATCACCATGTCGAATCGTATGGAGCGGCGAAGTCGGCACAACCGTGAACGTTCGGAGGCCCGCGCGGAGCTCGTGGATCGGCGCTGGGCCCCCGTCCCTGGTGAGCGAAGCGCACCTGGGGCGGTGCCGGAGGCGTTGCCCGGGGGGGGGGCCAACGCAGATCCGAGAAGTCCGCGCGGCCCTTTGACAGTTCATGTGGTCTTCGGGAGCGGCCAAGAGGGGAGTGTCCAAGAGGGGGGGGTGCAAATCATGACCGGCGGCATGTGCGCGGCCCAGCGGGGGGGCCAGGGACGTAATGAAGTAAGAAGAGGCGCCATGAAATCAGGGGAAAAATTATGGCCCCCGCCATGATATCCACCCCCCCCAGTCATCACCCCCCTCTTTCCGCCCCCGAGTTCTGCAAGTGGGATTCCTTTTGGGCATAAGCCCGGGGAGGGGGTGGAGGGGGCATAGGCCTCCCTCGCCCACGCCTGGGCGCCCCCTGCCCGGGTTCATAATGATGCGTGCATTGGGCATGCGCAGCCTGGCAGCGCCGGCCTGCTAATTATGCGGGGCACCCCTCGTGGCTCTTCTCCTTCATCACCAGCTGCTGGACCAGAAGCCTCGTCGTCGCCGACGCCATCGTCATCGTCATCACGACTATCATGACCACAATCGTCAATCATCGTCATCAGCGTCATCGTCATGACCATCGACGTCCCCACCATCACCCTCCATATGCTCGTCGTCGCCGACGGCATCGTCATTGCCATCCTCATTATCACCATCGTCGTCACCATCGTCGTCGCAATGGTTATCATCCCGTCGTCGTCATGACCACCATTATCATGGTCATGGCCGTCAATATCAGTACCACCACTCTCATCACCATGCGCTACACAAGGAGCCTGTCAACAACGTAGTCCTCGGTGTCGAGGTCCACGTAGGCGCGGTCGAAGCAAGCCATGGCCTTCATTATCGTCCCCCTCCTCCTGCTGCTGCTCCTCCTCTTTTTCCTTACCCTTATCCGTGCTATACTCCTGCTCTTCCTGGTCCTCCTCCTGCTTCACCCTTCCTCCTCGCTTTGATGATCCTCCGGCCCCCGCATCCTTCCTCCTGACTCCCTCCTCGTCCCCTCTTCTCCTTCTGCTTCATCTTGTTTCCGCCTTTGGTCCTTCTCATTCCTGCTCCACTCCCTCGAGCTCGTCGTCCTCATCCTCCCTCTCCTGCGCCTCCTCCTTCCACCTCCTCTCGTCTCGCGTCCTCCTCCTCCTCCTGCTCCTCCTCCTCGTCCTCCTCCCATCCCCTCCGTCTTCTCCTCCTCCTCCTCCTCCTCCTCCTCCTCCTCCTCCTCCGCATCGTCATGATTCCCGTTTCCTTCCCGATCCCCATCTGGTTTCTGGCACGCCTCGATGCCACGGTGTTCCATGTGCAGGTCTCGAGGATCACCTAGCGCTGGACAGGCCAAGCTCGGAAGTGCTCCCGAGGCCCCCGACGACCTTGCAGGGGACGAGCCCCCCTGCCGATCCCCAAAGGATTCCTCCGCTCGAGCATCCTCTCCCGCCCGCAGGCCCGGGCTGCAGCTGCCCCGCAGGCGGCCTGTGGGGGCGACGTGCTCTCGAGAGGCCTCTCCTTCGGAGCCCTCAAGGAGTCGTCGCGGCCATCGCGCCCTGCGACCACCACTACGGTGCGCAGGAAGGGGGAGAAGGGAGGATGAGGAGGTCCTCCTCCTCTCCTCCTCCTCCTCCTCCTCCTCCTCCTCCTCCTCCTCCTTCCTCCTCCTCCCTCCTCCTCCTCCTCTCTCTCCTCCTCCTCCCTCCCCTCCTCCTCCTCCTCCTCCTCCTCCTCCTCCTCCTCCTCCTCATCCTCCTCCTCCTCCTCCTCCCTCCCTCGTCCTCGTCCCTCGTCCCTCCTCCCTCCTCTCTCCTCCTCCTCCTCCTACTCCTCCTCCTCTCCTCTCCTCCTCCACCTCCTCCTCCTCCTCCTCCTCCTCCTCCTCCTCCAACCCCTCCTCCTCCTCCTCCTCCTCCTCCTCCTCCTACTCCTCCTCTCCTCCTCCTCCTCCCTCCTCCTCCTCTCCCTCCTCCCTCCTCCCTCCTCCCTCCCTCCTCCTCCCTCCGCCCCCTCCTCCTCCCTCCCCCTCCCTCCTCCTCCTCCCTCCTCCTCCTCCTCCTCCTCCTCCTCCTCCTCCTCCTCCTCTCCTCCTCCTCCCTCCTCCCTTCTCCTTCTCCTTCTCCTCCGCCTCCTCCTCCTCCTCCTCCTCCTCCTCCTCCTCCTCCTCCTCCTCCTCCTCCTCCTCCTCCTCTCTCCTGCCTGTGGCAGTGGTGGTGGAAAATCGGTCCATCAAGTCGGGCCCCGTGCTGCGGACGAGATGCCCGTCCGCTCTTCGCTCCGGCAGCACGCCGCGCAGCCCAGGCAGAAGGGCGCCGCGGGCCTGTGCCAGGGGGGCCCCGCGGGAGGTCTGGAGGGGGCCGCCTGCCCGGCCCGCCTGAGGCCCCGGAGGGGGGGCGGGATTTGGCAGGGCTCAGTCGGAAGGCTACTCCAGATTTCGTAATGAAAGGGAGGGGGTCCCTCCCTTTCATTACGAAATCTGGACCCTCGGGGCCAGCTGGCCCTCGGGGCGGCTGGCCTACGCTGGCACCGCGGGCCCCCCCGGCGTCGGCGCCCGGCACCGCGAGCACCCTAGGCGTCGGCGCCCTCTGGAGGCCTCGAGCACGCGCCCGAGTTCGTGATCAGGGCGACTCTCCAAGACAAGCCATTTCAGACCTCCCCCGTGGGAGGACCCTCCAAAGCATCGTCCCCAGACCCCCCAGGCCCTCCAGGATAGCCTGGAAGAGACCCCCCCCCCCGAAATGAGACCCCCCTCCCTTTATTACGAAATCTGGAGGAATCACCCTCCCCGTGATCAAGACAAAACATCCAAAGTATGGTGACGACGGCCCGACACTGGAGACGGAGAGCGAGGAGCGCCGGAGGAGCTCTGCGGAGGTGCAGCGAGGGCCCAATGCGTGCCGCCCAGGCGCAGGCGCCGTCCACCTGCGGGCCCATCCGGGGCTTTGCATCTGACCGCGCTGGGCAGGGTGCAGATGGAGATGCTGGACAGGAGGAGGCTGAAGGAACACCAGGAGCCGATGTCTGAGAAGCACCGTTCTAAGATCATGGCGGCCAGGACCAGGAGCAGGAAGGTGGACCCCGAAAGGAACCTGAGCCAGCAAAGGAGGAGCCTCACTTCGATCCGAGAGGGGAAGGCAAGCTGGGCAGGATCTTGCAGGGCGTGATCAAGTGCGAGATCATTGATCTGATCACGGCGGGCGAACAGGAAAAACCAACAATTGTCGGTAAAAAGTTGTCGGTTTCGGCGGCGCCACCGAAATTAGCAGCCCATGTACTTGCCGCCTTCTGGCATCGCACTTCATGGGCGCAAGCTTGGTGGAGAGGGGCATGGACAAGCTCACCGTCGATGGACTGATGAAGCTGACACTGCCTAAGCTCGCGTTCACGGAGCGGGAGAACCGCGCGCAGACGTTCAAGGATTGGCAGCGGCAGGTTACCGTCGAGCTGGTTGGCATGGGCTCCGCGGTCAGCGAGTTCTGGGCTGCCTCGGTGGACCTAGTGGAGCAGATGCATGAGCAGTACGTTTTGATGGGGCTCGCAGAGAGGACCTCGCTGAGAATCAAAGCACACGCCAAGGAGAATCTGAAAAGCAGTTGGACCTGAAGATCACGCCCCTGCTCATGGCGGCTATACCCAGCTACTTGCAAAAGGGACTACAGGTTGAGCGTTGCATTGAAACTTGCAGGAGGCCTGCCGACGCGCAGGGCCAGTACTCCAGCTGCTGCCACTCACAGGAGGCTTGCATCGAGGGCCATCCTTGCGGAATGGACGACAAGCAGACCACGATCAACAGCTTGCAGTATCCGAGAGTGGCTACATCGGCGGACGAATCGTTGAGTGGAAGCGATCGTGGTCGAGAGTGGGCGAGCTCCGCATTGCGCGGCCCAATTCCACATTATTGAACCGTGGCTTGAGACAGATGGTTGGGCGATTGGAGAAGCAGTGCCCGGAATTTTGTCTCTGGCTGTCGACTTTGGTTAATACCAACAACATGCCGTCTTCCATTAACGAGTTTACCGGCCAGCTCCCCGTCTTCCATTCCATGCATCTTCCGTCAATGCCAACAACATGCCGGCTGTCTCCGGCTGGCGACTTTGCGTAATACCAACAACAAAGTCCTTGCCTTCTGGAAGTACTTGCTCGGCGCGTCCCGCGAGCTGGTCAATAGGTCTGCGAATTTCCAAGCGCCCAGAGAGAAGAGGCCGCTGGCCATGGCCTTAGGCGTCGTCAAGGGAAGAGCCAGGGGCAAGAAGGGCAACGGCGCTGGGAACGCCAAAAAGGTGTGCAGCTCTTTCATGGCGGCTGAGTAATGCGAGCGAGGACAGTATTGCCCGTCCAGGCACGAGAAGCTGAAGGTGGTCCTGGCCGGTGCTTCACGTGCGGACTCACGGAGCGTCAGTCGAAGGATTGCCAAGCCCCGACGAAGCCGAGAAAAGACCAGATCGCGTCGGACGCGAAGAAGCCTTCTGGAAACCAACATCCATCGCCCTCGCCAAATACCTTCGTGGGAAGGGCAACTGCACCCGGTGCCACGAAACTGGCTGCAAGGGCAGCTGGCAATGCGCCGGTCGACGGCATCTGGAGCACAGACAGAGATGGACCTCATCTTGCTCGATTCTGGGGCGACCCACGAGATAAAGACGTTGCAGCCTCGAGCATCGGAGGAGGGTCAACTTCCAGTGACAGTCCAACTGGCAGTTGGTTTGTGCCGCGGCAAGATGGCCACCGACGGCGAGACGGTGGGTCGAGACGGTCAAGGGCTGCGACTAGTTGAAGCCGATCATGGCTTTGGGAAAATATAGCAATACATACAATTCGAAATGCAATACAACATGGACGGGGTGGTTCTGAAAAGCCTGGCTACTGGTGAGGACTTCGAAGTCATCCTGACAGGAGGAGTACCTTACGTGGCCAGGCGCACGTATGATCAGATCCAGAAGATGTGCGAAAGCCAGGCTTGCGCGGTGAGTCTGGCAGAGCATTGTCAGAATGGGCATGTACCCTACCATCCCGGGTGCCCGGACTGCGTGCAAAACTTGGGTCGCAGACGGGCGCGCTATCGAGTCGATACAGCGGAGCTGCCTGAAGGAGTTCTGCATTCGCTGTGTCTGGCCCTCACGTCGAAGGACGTGGGGTTGGGCACGTCGCGCAAAGTGCTGGAGGTTATCATTACTTCTTTGTGGCACTGTTTCGACCGCAGCGCGAGGCGACGGTCAAGCGAGACCTAAATCTGACGGAGGGCAGCAAGAGTGACGTCGAACACAAGGAGGTGATTGACAAGAAGCAGTACATCAAGTTGCTGCGCACGGAGGAGGCGTCGGAGACGCTGGTGAAGCTTCAGCATGTCGTGGCGCACGTGAATGCCACGCACGAGGCGAATGTGGATCTGAGGGTACACTCTGATCGCGGAGGTGAGTTCGCGAACGTGCAGCTGGAGAAGTGAGGTGCCGAAAACAGGATCAACCTCGCAACCACTGAAGACCATGATGCGGCGGCAAACTGATTGGCGGAGAGGCTTGTAGGCCTGATCAGGCAAACGGCGCGGGCGTTGCTCGCGGCGAGCAGTTTACCCACATGCTTTGGGCCGTTCGCAGTGAACGTCGAACGGCTCGTGTGGAGACGGGCAGCTCAAGGGAAACCGATTTTCACGAAGGTGGCGTTCGCCACCTAGGTGAACGCGCGCCTGAAGGCGCCCCAGAGACCCGATTTCAAGCCTCGCGCGGTCGAAGGGATCTTCTCCGGCTTCGACGACTACATTCGAGAGCGTTTCTTTACTTTCGGCGATCACGGACGTCACGGGGTAGGGGGGCCGGCGGGGGATGGTACGACGTAACCCCCCCCCGCCGTGTAGCTCTGGCAACACAGCCGCGCCCGTGCGCACGACGACGATGAGCGACGAGCGACGACGACGACGCGAGCAGCATGTAGATAGCGATCTGCCCCACAGCGCCTGCGTACACCACGACGCTCGCGTGCACTACAGCGCGCGTGTTCACCACATCGCCTGCATACACCGCAAGAGCCGTGTGGAAAGCAGCGCCTGTGTACACCACAGTGTTTGCGTGCACCACACGCCGATGTAACCACAGCGAACGTGTACACCGCAGCAACAATGTGTAACACAGCGCCAGTGTGTACACCACAATGTTTGCGTGCACCGCAGCGCCTGTGCGCACCACAGCGCCTGTGTGCATCACAGCGTCCGCGTGCAACAACAGCGCCTGCGTGCACAGGACAGGTAGAAGGAGCATATCGGTGAGGACCTGCTGCGCACAGCTAGTCGTCACGCCAGGGGAATGCTGATATAGGATGCGACGTTCTTCCCTCCTCCCTCATCCTCCACCTCCTCCTCCTCCTCCTCTTCCTCCTCCTCTTCCCCCTCCTCCTCCTCCAACCCCTCCTCCTCCTCCTCCTCCTCCTCCTCCTCCTCCTCCTCCTCCTCCTCCTCCTCCTCCTCCCTCACCCTTGCCCCCTGTCGTGCGGGTCGGCGCTACAGCGCACGTGCGCATCCCAGCGTGCACCGCAGAATGGTCGATTGAATCAGTCCACTTGGTTCTCGGACGGCCAATTTTGCTGGAGCCTCCTGGACGCATATGGGAGGAGTTAGGATGACGCGGGCGGACTCAGGAGGACTCGTACATGCCAGCGGCGCCCCTTTTTCCATGTTTAAATATATGCGGAACTTTTTTGTGGAACCCACCAGTGCTCCATTTTGTCATAAGGACTCCTTCTAAACTCAGATTTGCAACAGTGGAACTATTTTGATCACGACTGCTGTGGTGCACACAGGCGCCATGGTGTACACAGGCGCTGTAGTGCACGCAGGCATTGTAGTGTACACTGGTGCTGTGTTGCGCACAGCTAATGTGGTGTACGCAGGCGCTGTTGTGTACACAAGCGCTCTGGTGTCCGCAGGCACTGTGGCACACACTGGCGCTGTGTTGCACGCGGCTGCTGCGGTGTACATCGGTGTGGTGTACACAGACGGTCTGGTGCACGCAGGTACCGTGGTGTACACAGGCGCTGTGGTGCAGATCGCCACGTACATGCTGCAGCTACCCGTCCGTGGTCATTCCTGAGCACTTCCAGACGCCGCCGGCGCGAAACGTGACGTCATTGACCCCCTCCCCCCCCAGATGATTGCCATCGTCTAATAAAAACATGATCCAGCCGCGTCCGCGCGCACGATGACGATGAGCGACGAGCGACGAGAGACGAGCACGACGACGACTGCGGACGAGACTCCGATGCGGATTCCTATGCGGACACCTATGCGGATCCCGATGCGCACGGCGGCAGTGCCCGGAGCGCCCCGGGGGGGGGAGCGTTACGTCATTGGGGGGGGGGGCGGGGGCCATGACGCCCGTCATGCCCCAAGCATTCAAGAAACACTCTCTTCACGAGGCCACCTACGTCTTGTACGACAACGACTACGTGGATACTAATTCGGTCGTCAGCGAGAGGCTGGGCGTTACCGTGAAGCACGGCGAGGAAAGTGACATGATCAGGCCCGAAGATCTCGTTCTGAACGAAGAGGTGTCCGCGCCCGAAACTCAGCCTGTCTTCGACGTGGAAGAGCTCCCGTGGACTTACCATGCGTGCTGTGGAAAGCACCGAGCCCACACCCGGAGGCCAGGATGCAAGCTTGCTGGGGAGAAGCCAATGGGCGAAGAAAACCCGAACACTTTCGATCAAAACGGGTCGGCTTCGGAGGGGAGATCGTCACCTCGGGCATGGACCTTAAGCAGGCGGGCGACATCGTCAGCTCGGCGCGGGGAGCGACTGTTTCAGCGGGGCTGGGTGATGATGAGGCCACCAAGGGCTGGACGTGTATACCTCGCAGGTGGACGCCACGGGTTTCAGTGCGATCCTGCGGCTGGCCGCCCTGATGGGCTGGACGTTAAGACAGCGTTCCTCAACGCGCCGATCGACGAGGACGTTGTTGTATGAGTCCAGCCGCCAGCCCCCTTGGTTGCTTCTGGGCACGTCAAGAAAGACGAAGAGTGGAAATTTCGGCGAGCAACGTACGGGCTCAGGACCCGAGGATGTGGCAGACGGAGCGCAACAAGCAGCTGAAGGTCTCGAAGCTTCTCGATGGTTCGTACCTGCAGTGCGTAAACGTGGACGAGTCGGTGTTGCTCATCATGGATGCGAGTGGCAAGCTGCATGGGGTTGTTACCACGTGCGTCGATGACTTCTTGGTCGTGGGCCCCACCGACGTCGTCAATAATTGGGTCAAGGCGCTGGCGGTCGTCAGGGATATGTCATTGCCAGAGTTCATCTGGGCGGAGGGCGTCGGCGCGCGAATCAGGTTCTGCGGAGCAGTCGTGGCTGGGGTCGAGAAGGGGATTCATGTCGACGTGCTGCGGAAGTGGGGCATGGCGAACGCCATCTCCGTCGAGAGCTTCAACGAGGAAAAACCGACCACTTTCGATCGAAAATGGTAGGTTTCGGCGGTCGCCGCGACGGCAGATCAGACACCTCAAAGATCCACAGGAGTGCGCGCGCACGGCTGACTTCCAGAGGGCATCACTGCGGACGACGAGGCCGATGCGCAGGATGCTCCTGAGTGGGCCTGGGGCGAAGAGGAGACCGAGACGGCGGAGGGAACGGTGGAGCTGGCCGAGGTCAGGAAAGCTCAGGCTGCCGCTGGGGCGCGCAGCTGGCTTCCGGTCCAGACGAGGCAAGAGCTCGAGGGCGCTGCATCGCGGATGTCCTCGTTCACCGCGAAGCACCCCAAGGAGACGCACAAGCTGGCGAAGGAGGTTGAAAGGTACCACTGGTGCACCGCGGCGGCGGGGGCAGCTTCATGGAGGGTTCCAGGGCGAGGCCGACGCCACCGTCTCTAGACGGACGCCAGCCTCGCTCCGACTGGCCACGGCAGTTACTCTGGCATGCAGTCGAGGCGCTGACCTAAGGGACCCAAAAGAAGGAACGAGGCCCCTTTTTTCCATAAGTTGCCTTCGATTTCCGGTCGAAAACATAAGGAAAGCCTGAGGCAAGCTGTGGAACACTTTAAGGAACGCGGAGCCCCTCCCCAACGAAAAGGGTTCCTTCTTCAGGGCCCGGACTGTACTGGCGTTGCGGGAATGGGCCCCAGTGTCGTGGAAGGCGTCCAAGCAGCAGGTGATTGCCCTGAGCAAGGCAGGGGCGGAGCATCAAGCGATGACAGCAGGGATGCAGATGGCGTTGGGGTTCCAGGACTACTTGCACGAGTTCGGCTTAAAGTCGAAGCTCAAGAGCTGCGCAGACAACCAGGCGAGCATCGCACTCGTCAAGCAGGGCGGCACGTGCTGGTCGCGCCATTACATGATCAAGGCGGGGGCGATGAGGCAGGGAGCATCCTCGGGCTTGGTATAGCTTCAACGTGTGCGGTCGTATCAACAGAAGGCGGACGTACTGCCGAAACCTCTTCCAGGGCCAATGATGAAGAATACTCTTCTCATGTTGGGTATGGCGAGCATTACATGTGGCGATCAATTCGAATCGAGCTATGGCGGCTACGGGGAAAACGACTACTTTCGGTTAACACATCGGTTTCGGCTTGCGTCCCCAGCTTGATACACGTGGTCTTGCAACTCTTCGCAGATGCTCCCAAGTTGGGCACTCCCGCAATAATTGTTGTTTTGGCCAGTTGGGCCTGGACCTGGTGGCAGGATCCACTTGTGTATTTTCACGCATGGACGCGAGCCCAGGCAAGGATGAGTGTGAGACGGTAGATCGTCTTCTGAGAGTGCCTGGCCTCCGTCCGCAGTCACTAAGGCTCAGAAGCAGAACGCTCGAACCCGAGCGCTGGAAACGCAGATCCGCCTGCATCCAGTCCTTACACACAATTCGTGCGTGGAAATCCTTGCACAATCGGTGCGTCTGCTGAGAGTTCGCCATGTGCGCGCGTGTGGACTTTGCGCTCCCTTTGCCGAAACGGATTAAAAAGGCTTGCGATCAACAGGTGAGCGTGCATCGTGTGATTTGACAAGGAGGGTGGGGGGGGGTGGGCGGCGGGGGCGACGGCCTGCCTGCCTGCCCGCCTGGGATGGCCTGCGTCCGCACGGAGCACGAACGGCGAGGCAGGCTCACATGCGGTGAGCAGTGCCCCAATGAGGGGAGGAATACATCGGGGGGGGGGGAGGGTGGCAAAGCCTACTAGGGAAACGTGAGACTCGGGTACGGGGGGGCTCGGGCTGGCCTGACGGAACCATTATGAAAATGACGAGGCCCAATCTGATATCTGACGCGAGCTCCCGCTGCAAACGTCCAACGGATACTGGACCGTCAAGATCCAGGAGGCGCTCGTCAACAAAAACACTCCTTCGGCGGACCCGAGCCCCGGCGTCCTCGAGTCTTACCTTGCCCCAAGCCTACTCTGCTTTCGGAGAGAGAGAGAGAGAGAACCCGATCTGTGCGGTGCTGTGAGGTGCACGCTGTGCGGTGCAAAATTCTGGGGAGGGGGGCCCTGTGGTGACTCACTTCGCTGGTGCCATCTTGCCGCACCCGGCCGTTTTGTGGCCCGTGACGTCCTGACCTCCGCCCGCTCCTCAGCTCCTCACTCCTCGCTCCTCCTCCTCCTCCCCCTCGCTCCTCCTCCTCCTCCTCCTCCTCCCCCTCCTCCTCCTCCTCCTCCTCCTCCTCCTCCTCCTCCTCCTCCTCCTCTGCAAGAAGCAGGCGAAACCCGCAGCGCCCCCACGCGCCCCCACCCGGCGCCCGCGAGGCGCCAGGGCGGAACCCTCGGCCGGCCCACCCAGCGCCCGCGAGGCGCCCCGCGAGGCGCCCCGCGCGGCGCCCACGGGCGGCCACCGGGCGACACCTCGGCTGACCCACCGAGCTGCCGAGGAACACCAGGTGGGAGCCCCAACTTTTTTTTTTTGGGGGGGGGCAGGGCATTCGAACGCGCTGCCTTAGTCGAATCTTGAACCGCGTCTTTAAACGATGATGTCCGGCACTGTATCAAGTAGACCTGCGCCAGAGAAACTTAAGCGCATATCACCCATGGCTGGTGGGAGCCCCAACTTGAGCAGGGACCGACCGTCCCGGCATTGCTGTAGTCCTGCCACGACATGTTCTCAGAACCCAGAGATGTGCTAAGAACGGATGCGGTGTTCTCAGAACATGAGCCCGATGCGAGAAAAAACAAGACAGACTCCGCCAGAAATGTTCGAAGAGCATTTCGTGGAAACCACCGAAGGTTCTTAGAACATTGTTTGGTAGGGCTATAGGCGAGCCAGGACGCTTCGCCACTGCTTGACCAACGCGAAAGCACTGGCTGGGGACAAGCCCTGCGATCGAGCGCGTGGGAGAAGACGCGCGGAGGAGGCCGCACCCGCACCGGGCAGCATCAGGGGAAGGCACGAGGGGGGGAGAGAGAAGAGCGGTGTTTTCGGATTGAGAGCTCTGTCGACGCAGCCACCTCACAAAAAAAACGCATCAAGGCTGAGTCGCCAGAGTACGCCAGGCAGTACATGCTGGCAAGAGGGAGAGGAGGAGGAAAAGGAGGAGGAGGAGGAGGAGGAAGAGGAGCACGCCTCGGACTGGCATGGTCTAGGTAAAGGGGTGATGATGCTGAGGATCACGCTTCTTGACGAAAGCATGGCTCTGGACAGCGATCGCAACTGGCAGCGACCACCGCCAGTGCCCTGAACAGCGCAGCTCAAAGAGAAACGGCCTAGCGTAACCATGCAAGCTGCACCAGTGGAAATTGTGACTGAAGGATGCATCGTGTGCGGTTCCTGCCCGCTGCCACCCAAACAGGGTTAAACAGGGTATCTGGCCTCATCACCAATTACTTGACTGACCACCACTGCTCCGGCTCGCTCGCCAACCCGTGCAAGCAGTGCGGCCCAGATCTGTCGAGCTGCCGATCCCGGGGAGGAAAAAGGAAGACGGCAAGGAGGAGGAGGAGGAGGAGGAGGAGGAGGAGGAGGAGGAGGAGGGAGGAGGAGGGGAGGGGGAGGAGGAGGAGAGGAGGGAGAGGAGGAGAGGAGGAGAGGAGGAGGAGAGAGGAGGAGAGGAGGAGGAGGAGGAGGGGGAGAGGAGGAGGAGGAGGAAGGAGGGGAGGAGGGGGGGGAGAGGAGGAGAGGGGAGGAGGGGAGGAGGATGAGGAGGAGGAGGGGGAGGAGGGGGGGGAGGAGGACGCAACAATCAGACACGAGCCACACACTGGCCAACCACCCACCAGCGGCGAGCCCACGAACGGATACGAGACCCGGGAGCGTGGCCCACGACGGTGTGTGACATCCCCTGCGGCCTGCACGGCCTCATGCACACGTCGAGCGCAGCATGGCATTGACAAGGAGGGGGGAAGAGAAGAGAAGAGAAGCAAGAAGGAAAGAGAGAAGGAAAGAGAAGAGAAGGAGAGGAGAAGAGAAGAGAAGAGAAGAGAAGAGAAGAGAAGGAAGAAGGAAGACGGGCATCTCCGGGTGGATCAGGCGCAGCATCGGAACGCATCACTCTCCTCCCGCTGAAACAACGGCGGCGGCCCCGCGCTCAAGATCGGTCCCCGCGCCCCTCCCAGGGTTCAACCTGACCAGTTTTTCGAGGCGGATCAAGCCTTCGGTCGGGCATGTCCCCCTCCAGGCAGATTTTGGATGAAAAATGAAAAACTAGGCAGGAAAAGATGCAACAACTATTCAAACATTGCAAAAAATCGTCCACCAAAAAACTATCTTTGATCATTTTTGAATATCCCCCCTGTAGAGGGACGGGCGCGACTTAGATCCAGCCGTCGAAACCAGAAGCCCCCGGGAGCCCCAGAGAGCACGAGGCACGGCGGGGGAGGGCCGCAGCTGGCTCGACGGGCCCCTCCGTGGCACTGCGCTGGCACTGCGCTGGCATTGCGCTGGCACTGCGCTGGCATTGCGCTGGCGAGTCCTCACGACCCCCTTCGCAGAACGATTCCGGGTGAAACCCTCCACAGGTAAGATTCCTTGTGGAATGTGTAACACAGGGTTCCCCCTCCTTGGCATTGCATTGACATTGGATTGGGACCGCCTCGGCATTGGTTTGGCATTGCGATGGCACTGCTTCGGCATTGCGTTGGCATTGCGCTGGCGTGTCCTATGGCTCCCGCCGCAGAGAAGGACTCTTACTGAACCCCTTCACAGGAGGATCCCTATCGAAACCCTCCACAGAAGCTTTCCTATTGAAATCCTCCGAAGAAGGATTCGTAATGACACCGTCCACAAAGGATTCTGATTGAAATCCACCGAGCGAAAGGATTCCCCCATTGGCATTGGATTGGGCATTGCTTTGGCATTGCGCTAGCGCGTCCTTGTGCCTCCTTTCGCACAGCGGTTCCTCTTAAAACCCTCCAGGAGTAGGTTCCCTTTTAACATCTACCACAAAGGCCCCCCTCCCCATTGGCATTGCATTGGCAGTGGATTGCGATCGCCTTGGCATTGGTTGGGCATTGCGATGAAAGTGCTTTGGCATTGCGTTGGCATTGCGCTGGCGAGTCCTATGTCTCCCTCCGCAGAAGCACTCCTACTGACCCCCCCCCACAAAAAGGGTTCCTAGTGAAACTCTCCACAGGAGGATCCCTATCGAAACCCTCCACAGAGGCCTTCCTACTGAAATCCTTCGAAGAAGGATTCGTAATGACACCGTCCACAAAGGATTCAGAATGAAATCCACCGGGCGAAGGGATTCCGCCATTCACATTGCATTGGCATTGGTTGGCAATGGATTGGTATCGCATCGGCATGCATTGGCATGGTGCAGGAGATAGACACAGAGAGACAAAGAGAGAGAGAGAGAGAGAACACGATATAACGATATAACGAGAGAAGCATATTATGAGGGGATCACGGCAAGCAGACAAATGGCAAACAGCATCAAAGTTTATAAAGATGAAAGAGCGTCCCATTCAATAAAAACCGGATCAAAACGACGAGGGGCTCCACAATCCCCCGGCCTCTCCTCCTCCCCCTCCTCCTCCTCCTCCCCCCCCTCCTCCTCACCCCTGATCCCCTCCTGCCCCTGATCCCATCCTGCCCCTGATCCCCCTCCTCCTCCTCCTCCTCCTGATCCTCCTCCTCCTCCTCCTCCTCCTCCTCCTCCTCCTCCTCCTCCTCCTCCTCCTCCTCCCCCTCCTCGTCCTCCTCCCTCCTCCTCCTCCTCCCTCCTCCTCCTCCTCCTCCTCCTCCTCCTCCTCCCCTGACCCCCCTCCTCAATCCTCCCTCCTCCTCGTCCTCCTCCTCCACCTCCTCCTCCTCCTCCTCCTCCTCCTCCTCCTCCACCTCCTCCTCCTCCTCCTCCTCCTCCTCCTCCTCCTCCTCCTCCTCCCCTTAGAGGCACGGTCCGGGCGAGCCGGCGGCCTTCTTGAGCTGCCTCCCCTCGAACGTGGAGGTGACGATGTCGGGAATCGGGACCTCCTGGCTCCTTGGCGGGGTGAGAGGGGCGGGGGTGGGGGGCTCGCGGGAGAGACGAGTGGCGGGGGGAGCACGAGGGAGCAGGACGAGGAGGGAGAGAGGCAGAGCGAGAAAGGGAGGCACCCAGACACCAGAAGAGTAAGAAGAACACCAACAAACAAATGCTAACAATAATGAGAATCATAGTTAAGACGACGAATCACAATAATAATACAGATAATAATAATAATAATACGAATAATAATGCTAATAATAATACTAATGTTAAGAACAATGTTAATGAAAATATCAATAAGACTAATGATGGTAACAATACTCACAATAATAAGAATACGAATACTACGAATAATAATAGTAGTAATAATAATAATAATACTGATGATGGTAACAGATAAATAAGAAGAAACAGAAACCATCAGCAAGAACACCCGTAAACTTGTCAGAGCTCCGCGCGGCTGCCGTGGCTGGCCGCGCAGAGCTCGGAGCGCGACGCGGGCGACGGCGGGAGGATCGCGGGTCCAGAACCTCCGCCGAACATCCCAGCCTGGAGCAGATCGGGGGCGTGCAAACATGAATTTGCGATCTTAAGGGGCAAACCAACCTACCACGCTTTTGACCACCCTCGCTTCCAAGAGATACCAAGCGATGCCAAACTACGGCCTGTACTGGTCAGGCCGCTTGACGAGGAGGCGCGTGGTATGACTTGGTTTTGCCTGGAAGCGAAAGCGGGGTAGGTAATTCACGCTCTGAGATCTATGGATTTGGCGCGTGGTGGCCAAATCCACGGATCGGGGGAGGTGCCCTCCCCAAAATGCGGCCGGTGCCGCCTCGCTCGGCGGCGGAACTCTGCGATTTCCCATGGAAGCGGGACCAGCCGCTAATCCACGCCCCCTTGATCCATGCTTGCGATCGCCTGAACATGTCCCTACCACTGTGCTGGGCATCGCCTCATCACGGTGCCGACCTCAGGGATTCCCTCAGTTTCTGAGGGTGCATCCCTAAGATTGTCATCGCCTTTTGGCGTGTCAGTCTCAGGGACAGGGATCAGTTCGAGGCCGGTGGCGAACATCCATGGCTATGCTAACCCTCCTCATTCCAAAGCTCCTCGCGTAGTACAGTCGGGGCCCTGAAGGAGGAACCCTTTTGGATGGGGAGGGGCTCCGCGTTCCTTAGGTGTTTCACAGCTTGCCTCAGGTGTTCCTTCTGTTTTCGATCGGAAATCGCAGTTGAACTCATGGAAAAAAGGATTGCAAAAAAACCCTTGAACGAAGGATTGCAAAAAAACGAAGGATTGCAAAAGAACGAAGGATTGCAAAACAAACCCTTTTTTGCAATCCTTGGTTTTTTTGCAATCCTTGGTTATTTGTTTTTGCAATCCTTCGGTTTTTTTTGCAATCCTTGGTTTTTTGCAATCCTTCGGTTTTGTTTGCAATCCTTCTTTTTGTGAAACATTTTTTTGCAATGCCTCGTTCCTTATTTAGGGTTCCTTAGGTCAACGCCTCGACTGTAGACACACACACACACACCACCGCGCACTCGCGCTCGCACGGACGACGAGGAGGCCTCGGGCCGCTGCCGCCCCCCCGCGGGGGGGCCCTGCGCCCAGCCTCGCGAGGGGGCCGTGAGAGGAGCCGGCCCGGGGGCGAGGAGCCGGCGCCCGGCAAGGGGGGCAAGACCTGCGGACGTCGGGGGCCCGGGCAGGGCGGTCCAGAGCGAGGGATAGGGAGCAGCGGAGTCTGTGTAGGCCCAAGTCTCGTCCCCAGACCTCCTGGCGTCGTGACAAAAATCACGACGGGAGGTTTTTCGGTATTTTCGGCCTCTGGGGGCCCTCACCGGGCCTCGGGAGCGTCCAAAAACGACTCAGGATGAAAAACCGGTATTGGGAATGGGTCGAGACCTCTGGGGGTCGACGTAATGAAAAAATCATTACGTCGGGGGTCTGGGTCGCATGCGCCGCGGCGGTGCCGAGTGGCGGGATGCGTGGGCCTTGGCCGGCGCAAGGCCCTCCGCTCCTCCGCTCAGGGGCCAGCCACTGCGCTGAGCGGTGCGCTGGTCCTGGGGTTGGCGGGTTGCACCGGCTCCGAATCAACGTGCTCGGGCGCTCGGGCGGACAGCCCTGAGACTTTCACCACTGAACGCGCCATAGTCCACTACAGAGAATAAGAATCGGGGTTTCCAAAATGAACGGTCTAATCTCTCACAATCTCGAAAGAAGAGCCGACCCCAGGTCACCACATTCTCCGCCCGGGCCGGGTGGGCCAACTAGCTCCACCCCGCGCCGGAATTCCTCTAGCTCATCGATGCCGAAGAGCTCTACGAGGTACTAGCTCCCCCCCGCGCCGGAATTCGCCGCTGGGGGGGAGAGAGGACGGGAGGGAGGGAGGGAGGGAGGGAGGGAGAGAGGGTAGAAAAGACGAGGTGCGGAGGATGCTCCAGCGGTGACCTTGAAACGACTGCTGGCCACGGGAGAGGTCTGAGGCCGGCCGATGCGAGCAGTCTCTCCGGACCCTCCTCGGGGCAGGGAGGGAGGAGGAGGAGGAGGAGGAGGAGGAGCGGAGGCTGGACGAGAGAAGACGAGGGAAGACGGGGGAGAAGACGGTGGGAGGGGGGCGCGCGCCGGCGTATCGGTATAAGCTTAGGTCGGGCATGTCCTCCTACAGGCTGATCTCGAAAGAACAATGAGACATATTCGAAACATACTCTTGGTATGATTGCCTTGACTATTTGTGAATTCTCTTCCTGTGGATGGACATGCCCGACTTGAGTCTTGGCACATGACTGGGTCGTGGATCTGGCGTCACACGCAGCCAGACGACTCAGTTCATTATGTGCGCACTGCCGGCGCACGTGGAGTCTGGCGCTGGTTAGAAGGCGGCCTCCCCCAGACCAGTCGTGGGGGGTTGGAGAGCGAAGAGGAGAGGAAGGGAGGGAGGGAGGAGGTGGAGGCGAGAGAAGGAGGGAGGGGGGAAGGGGGAGGGAGGATGGGTAGGGAGGGGGGGGGGAGGGAGGGACGGAGCATGAGAGGAGCAGGGGGGGGCCATCGTGGGAGGTGGGGAAGAGGATCACGAGAGGCAGGAGGAGGAGGAGGCGGAGGATGATGAAAAGGAACGGCGCCAGGGCAAGGACGATCCAGACTACAGTATTAAGCGAGAGAGTCTGCTCTGTCGTCGGCCGCCTTGCATCTGCAGGGCCGATCGGCGGGCTTGGGCGTGCAACCTCAACGACCCCTCGAAAGTGAGCGTTTTCTTATTCGGCGTTTCGACATTGGGCGGAAAGGGGGGAGGGGGGGGGGTCTGGCTCCGGACCTCTGCTTCGTGCGACTGTTTGCAGCAGTGCGTCCTATGGGGGAGCCTCCACCTGCGTGAAACAGGCGCCAAACACAGCCAAGATCTGCTCTATGCCATGGGAGGGGGAGGGGGGGCGCGAGGGCCCGCGCCGATTGGCAAAACAAGGAACAAAAAAAACGAACACGAACCCAGAAGTAAACCCCGTCAGGGTGCCGATCGGCAGAGCGAACGAGGGGTCCACGCACCAGGCGTCGCTTCGCGGCCGCCACCTCTGCGAAGTCTGCGTGCGAGAGAGCTGCCGCCTGCGAGCAGCACGGCGGGAGGGCAGGGCCAGAGCTCTCGAGGTCATGGCCGGAAGAGGAGATCCCAGACCTCCGGGGGTCGTGCGCACCCCTGTGTACACTCAGGCCGGGGATGTCCCACTACAGGCGGATTTCGACGAGCAGCTTAAAACTGGTCCCAACATAAGACTCGAACAGAAACAAGCAAATGCTCGAAGAATCGTCACCAGAGTATTAATTCTACTATTTGGGAGTACAGCCATCGGCCTGACCTAAGGAACGAGAAATAAGGAACGCAGCCCTTTGTTGTCCAAGGAACAATGCATACGGAACGATGAACAATGGAACACGCCTACGGAACAGTGGATAACGCATGCAGGCCCAGGGAACGACCGAGCCCCTTTACAAGAGCAAGTGTTCGTGACTCACGCCGCTCACTGTACTCCTCCTGCAGAGGCTCACGCCCGACTTCGGTGCACACCAGCACGCTCCCGCAGCCCGTGCGCCCGGCAATCTCGGCCCGGGCGGGGCCCGCGCTCCGCAGCAGAGAACAGCATAGCACGGATCCCGCGGATCTCCGAGAAATCCGCGCGGACCTCCGAGTTGTTATGTTTATGCCACTTTTTGGCCCCCTAAAAAGAAGGCCGCCTTGACATAATTACCCTGGCCATCGCTCGGACGTCCATGTCCTGTGTTTTTTTTTCGGCTTCGTGCGTGGCTTTTTCGCCAAATGATCAAGGATGCTCCTCGATGGCCCTCGCCGAAGGAAAAACTGCACACGTCCGAGAACTCGGTGTCCCGGGGGAAGCGGGCCCTGGATCCCGGGGGGGGGCCTTCCCTCGCGGAGGGCGCTCCTTCCTCCCGGCAGGCCCGTGTGGACGGCAGGCCCTCGCGGAGGGCGCTCCCTCCTCCGTGCTCCGGCAGCCCCGCGGCCCGTGTGGACGGCCCCGAGAGGCCGCCGACGAAGCAGACCCGAGGGCCCGTGTTTTCCTCGGGACCCGTCCCCAGACGCGCGGCGTCCCGACTCTTATTTTCAGGACATCGTCCCTGGAAGTCCCGGCCCGTCCTGGGTCGTTGCTTGGCGGCCCCGAGGCCCGGCGAGGGCCCCCCCCAGGGCCGAAAATGGCCCAAAAGTTGTCCCGTCCTGTTTTTGTTCACGACGCGATCATGTCTGGGCCTCCCCCATGGCGAATCACTGCCCGCGGCGATGGCGAGGCCTCGGACCAAACGACCGAGAGCTCACGCAAAGCACGGCGCTGGAGGCACAGGCCTCCTCCGGACCACCCTCTATAGGTCCGCCACCGCCGGCCCCCTGCTCGGGCAGGTGGTATAACAGGCGTGGGCACAGACATCATCGCGTCGTACAAAAATCAGGACGGGAGGGCCCCTCGCGGTGGGCCCCTCGCGGACCTGGGGGGTGGTCCGGAGGAGGCCTGTGCCTCCAACGTTGTGTTCTGTGTGAGTTCTCGGTCGTTTGGTCGGAGGCCTCGCCATCGCCGCGGGTGGTGGTTCGCCATGGGGAAGGCCCAGACATGATCGCGTCGCGAAAAAAATCAGGACGGGAAACTTTTGAGCCATTTTCGGCCCCGGGGGGGGCCCTCGCCAGCCTCGGGACCATCAAAGAACGACTCAGGACGAAAAGCCGGTCCCCAGGATGAGGGTCGGGACTTCCAGGGACGCCTTCCTGGAAAATCCGCACGTCGCATGTCTGGGTGGGTACAGTCGGGGTTGATTGGAGAGGACACGCGAGAGGACACAAGACCCTTCCGAGGGCCACATTGCCATAGGAATGTAAGAAGGCATGGGTCGCGAAGCTCAGGACACAAAGGTATCTTTGATGTAGCAGGGTCGAACCACTAATCAGTCTCGACTGTAGCCTAAAGAGGAGGGGTGGAGAAATGGGCCCTGAAAGGCCCCTTGAGGGCTCACTTCCAAGACCCCTCACGATGCAAACAAAAATCAAGACAGGAAGCTCTTCGCCACAGGGGCACCTCACCGGGGCCCCAAGACCGCCAGAAAACGACTCAGGATGAAAAGCTGGTCCCAGGGAAAGGGTCCAGAACTCTGGGGGCCCACGTTGCGAAAAAATCATGAAGTCGGGGGTCTGGGTCCCGGACCGGACCAGCACGGCGGAGGCGAATCGGGAGCGAAAGGAAGACGTGCACGTACAGGAATCCGTGCTGCTTTCGACAGCACGCACTGCGCGAACGTTCGCATCACGCGGCGCTGTGAAAAAACACGACGTCGGGTGTCTTGCTTCTTCACACGCCATTTCGGTCACACCCCCGGCCTGCAGGAAGCCTAGGTCGAAGGACACGCACGGGGACCGCACAAGACCAAATCGCCGGAGATTCGGGACTCGAGTAGGGGATCGAACTGGCTTGCCTCAAGATGGATTTGCTCGTCGAACCCATACATGAGAAATAAGCGGAAACCAAATCTACGGAACACTCCAGGTATGTTCCGTAGAGATCGACGGGACATCAACTTCGCGCGCACTCCTCCTCCTCCTCCTCCTCCTCCTCCTGCTGCTGCTGCTGCTGCTGCTCCTCCTCCTCCTCCTCCTCCTCCTCCTCCTCCTCCTCCTCGTCCTGCTCCTCCTCCTCCTCCTCATCCTCCACCTCCTCCTCCTCGTCCTGCTCCTCCTCCTTCTGTAGACGATCCCCCACTCGAGCCTCTGGGCAGCGGCTCCTGATGCGGTCCACTGCGCCGCCGTCGCTCCTCACGCGCTCGACCGCGTCGAGGCCAGCGCGCGCGGGCGTCGGGTGGGCTAGCAGCGCCTCCGCGCGACGCGGAGGGGGGAGTGAACTCTCGGTCCCCAAGCCCCTCCTCCTGATCCTCCTGATCCTCCTCTTCCTCATCATCATCATCATCATCATCATCATCATCATCATCATCATCATCATCATCATCATCATCATCATCATCATCATCATCATCATCATCATCATCATCATCATCATCATCATCATCATCATCATCATCATCATCATCATCATCATCATCATCATCATCATCATCATCATCATCATCATCATCATCATCATCATCATCAGCATCATCATCATCATCGTCATCATCATCATCATCATCATCCTTGTCCTCTTCCCGCCTTCTCCTCCTCCTCAACCTCATCCTCCTGCTCCTCCTCCTGCTGCTCCTTCTCCTCCTCCTCCTCCACCTCCTCCTCCTCCTCCTTGTCATCTTCCCTCCTCCTCCTCTTCCTCCTCCTTCTCCTCCTCATCCTGCTCCTCCTCCTCCTCCTCCTCCTCCTCCTCCTGCTCCTGCTCCTCCTCCTCATCCGCCTCCTCATCCATCTCCTCGTCCCTCTTCCTCTTCCTCTTCCTCCTCTTTCTCCTCCTCCTCCTCCTCCTCCTCCTCCTCCCCATCCTCTTGTTCTTCCTCCTCCTCCTCCTCCTGTTCCTTCGCCTCCTCAGCCTCCTCCGCCTCCTCATCCTCCGCCTCCTCCTCCTCCTCCGCCTCCGCCTCCTCCTCCTCTGCCGCCTCCTTCGAACTGCGGGCCTCAAGTTCCCTCCAGTGGATACGGCCGTCGCGCGCCCCTCCACTACTCGCCCTCTCCCCTCCGGCACAGCCGAGCGGGGTGTGAGGGAGAAGGCGCGGTGTAGACCGCGGTGTAGCCGAGGGGGCTCCCGCGCAGTCGAGGGAAACAGACGGAGGGGCGACGCGAGGAGGAGCAACCCCAGACCCCCGACGTCGTGATTTTTTTTTTTGTCGCAACGTCGGCCCCCAGAGGTCTGGACCCCTTCCCCAGGACCGGTGTCTCATCCCGAATCGTTTTTTTTGGTGACCCCGGGGCCCAGCGAGGGCCCATTGCAGAGTGCCACCCTTCAAGAGCATGAGGCCCTCCGCCGGCCAAGCCGAGGAGAGAGGAATCTTCGAGGGAACCCTTCCCAAGGATGCACAAGAGCACCCAACAAACACCAAGAGCATGAGGATACCCTCGCCCCGAACCGACCTCGATCTTATACCTCGGTCCCGCTGTACGGGGTCCCGAGAGGTGCCGACCCAGTCCCCGGGACCGGCATCTTCATCCTGAGTCGTGTTCTGACGGGCCCGAGGCCCGGCGAGTGCCCAAGGAGGCCGAACATTGCCAGAGACCTCCCGCCGTGATTTCTGGTACGGCGCGATCATGCCTGGGCTGGTCCCCGTCACCATCCTGGACCCTCCTCTGTCCTGCCTTGGGGGGGTGCTCAAAGTGCCCCTCGCCCAAGGTGTCCCCTGCTCTTCGCTGCATTTCCTGGAGCTCCTGGGGGGCCCCCTGGGCCTCGTGAGGGGTGCTCTGCAGGACGTGGGGGCAACTTTGGGCCAGGGGGCAATTCTAGCAACACCCGACACAAAGGCATACACCACACAGCCCCTGGCCCCTGGCTGCCCCCCTGTTCCCCCCGCCCCCCTGTTCCCCCCCGATGTGGAAACCCATATTATAAACAACCTTTCGAGACCCAGATCCCAGACGTCGTGATCTTTTCACAACGACGACCCCCGGATGTCTGGACCACTTTCGCGGGACCGGTTTCTCATCCTGGATGTTGACGGCCCCGGGGCCTGGTCAGGGCCCCAAGTGGCCAGAAACAGAGAAAAACCTCGGGTCGTGATTTTTTTCCACGACGCCAGGGGTCTGGGGAGGGGCCAGGGGCACTTCTGGCAAGACCCGGTACCACCTCTTCCCGGGATGGCTCGGGCTTATATATTGACCCGGGCCAAGGCACACCCGGGCCCGTCAGGGTCTGCGGGATCGGTGGTTGGGGGGGGGGGAGCTGCAAACAGGTCCACCGAACTTTCTCCTCCTCCTCCTCTTCTTCTTTTTACTATTAACATTCGTATGCTTCTTGCTATCATTAATAATAATATTATTATTATTATTCCTCCTCCTCCTCCTCCGCCTCTGCACGCGTTGCCCCCCCACCCCCCCTCGTTATGCCCGCACGATCCCCTCCAGCATCCCTCAAAATGGATGGGACGGAAGCTGCTTGGGGGGGGGATTGGAAAAGGGAGCAACAGTTGGTGCTCTCATGGGGTGGTGACGAAGTTGGTGCTCTTCTGGGGTCATGCGCCAAAATGTGTGCCTCACGATAGTGCGGCAATGACCTCCTTGAGTTTCGTCCGTAGGAACCTGTGAAGGAGCCTCGTCGGCCTGCGACGACCTCAGGAGGCACGGCAAGCAAGGCCGCGCAATGACAAACACTGCCAAAAAAGGTTTTCAAGCAATGCCAGGCAATGCCAATAAATGCCAAGTCATACCAGGCAGTGCCGCGCAACGATTCCAAGGAACTAATCCAGACAATGGTGAGAAACACGCCAAGCACTGCTAACCAATGCCAAGCCAGAGCTCCTAGCAACACGAAGCAGTGCCAAGCCAATGCAGAGCAATGCCACGCAACAAGCCCGAACAATGACAAGCAACAGCATGCAATGCCAGGCAATGAGAGGCAATGCCAAACACCCTCGTAGTTAATGAAAGACCTGGCTTGCTCAGGTTCCCTGGTTCCCTGGGCTCCTTGGTCTTGTATCCTGACAGCTTTTGAAGACGCGCCCACAGGGCCAAACAACGCCAAGCAATACGCAGCAACGCGAAGAAGTGCCAACACATGACAAGAAATGCCCACCCAATGCCAAGCAATGCCAAGCTACACCAGGCAATGGAAAGCAATGCCGAGAAAATTCGAGTGAGGCACAGCCACGCCACACAATACAAAGCAATGCCATACACGCTGGCTTTCGTGGAGGCCACCTCCAAGAGGATGCTCGCGGAGTTTTTTTTCCCAACGGTGTTGGGAAAAAAAGACGGTTCCCGCGTTATGAAGAGACGGTTCCCGCGTTCCTCTCTCCTCCTCCTACTCCTCCTCCTCATCCCCCTCCTCCTCCTCCCTCCTCCCGTCACCCCCCTCACTTTGGCACACCCCTCTTACGCTTCGTGGCCCCATGGGGAGTTCCACCGAAGGCCTCAGTGGAGGTGCCCACATGCGTCCCCCCCACCCAGTACACCTTTTCGTGGCCCCGTACGCAGCTCCACCGAAGGCCCCACTGAGGGTGCCCGCATGCGCCCCCCACACCCAATACAGCGCTTCGTGGCCCCATATGGAGCTCCACCGGAGGCCCCAGTGGAAGTGCCCGCATGCGTCCCCCCCACCAAGCACAGCGCTTCGTGGCCCCATAGGGAGCTCCACCGAAGGCCCCAGTGGGCTGCCCGCATGCGCCCCCCCCACCCAGTACAGCGTTTCGTGGCCCCATACGGAGCTCCGCCGACGGCCCCAGTGCTATCGCCCGCATGCGTTCCCCCTACCCAGTCACGTGGGCCCATAGGGAGCCCCACCGAAAAAGACATTCACAATCGCCGGGATAGTTTCGTACCCCTACCAGTGGAGGTATACTTCGGTTCGTGGCGCTCGTGGAAGTTGTCGTCGTTACGGTTGGCTGCTGGAGTCCCTCCTTCGCTGGGTAATGACGCTCTGCGGGTCACCAAATCAATAGACGCCGTGCCTCGCCCACTCCTCGGGCCCGAATGCCTGGCTGGGGTCGCTCTCCAGTCACCGGTGGCTGTCACACCCGTGCGGCGGGATGCAAACACAACAAGGTGTGTCGGACTATCGGGCAACCGTTGCGGCTGCACCGCGAGGCTGCCGCTCACCGCTAGATTCCTGCCATACGCTATCCATAAGCAAACGCGAGACAGTGCCAAGCAAATACAAAACACATGCCGAGCAATGCCACGCAATTGCAAACAACGCCGAGCAATGTCAAGTAACACCAAGCAAGGCCAAGCAAGCCCATGGAAAGCCTAGCAACGCCAAGCAACGCACAGATGCAAAGCAATGTCAAGCAGCCATACTGTCTGTTCCCAACCACCCTGTGATGTTGGGACCTCGCTTTCAAGAGACAGCGCCCAGCGTTCCTCCACTTTTCCTCCATGGGGAGCTCCACTGAAGGTCCCAATTGCGCAGCCGCATGCGTCTCCCCCACCCAATACAACATTTCGTGGCCCTATAATAAGCTTCGCCGAAGGTCCCAATGGCGCAGTCCGCATGCGTCTTCCCCATCCAATACAAAAGTTTCGTGGCCCCAGAGAGAGCTCCACCAGAGGTCCCAGTTGCGCAACCCGCATGCGTCTCCCCAACCCAGTACAGCGGTGCGTGGCCCTGAAGGGAGCTCCACCGAAGGTCCCAATTTCGCAGCCCGTATGCGACTCCCGAACCCAGTACAAAATTTCGTGGCCCCATGGGGAGCTTCACTGAAGGTCCCAATGGCGCAGTCCGCATGTGTCTTCCCCATCTAATGCAACGCTTCATGGCCCCATAGGGAGCTCCAGCAAAGGTCCCGGTGGCACAGCCCGCATGCGTCTCCGCCACCCAATGCAAAGCTTCGTGGCCCCATAGGGAACTCCACCGAAGGTCCCACTGGGGGCGCAGACCGCATGCGCCTCCCCCACCGAATACAGCGCTTCGTTGACCCCTAGGGACCTCCACCGACGTTCCAAGTGGCGCAGCCCGCATGCGTCTCCCCCACCCAGTACAGCGTCTCGTGGCCCCATGGGGAGCTCCTTCGAATTTCCCAATGTCGCCCCCCGCATGCGTCTCCCCCACCCAATACCGCTTGTCGTGGCCCCGTAGGGAGCTCCACCGATGGTCCCAGGGGCGCAGCCCGCATGCGTCTCCCCCACCCACTACAACGTTCAGTGGCCCCGTGGGGACCTCCACCGATGGCCCCACTGGCGCAGCCCCCATGCGTCTCCACCCCCCCGTACAACGCTTCGTGGCCCCGCTCCACCACAGGTCCGCCCGCATGCGCCTCCCCCACCCAATAAAGCGCTTCGTGGCCCCATAGGGACCTCCACCGACGTTCCCAGGGTCGCAGCTCGCATGCGCCTCCCCCACCCACTACAGCGTTTCGTGGCCCCGTAGGAGCGATCCTTAGGAGCTCCACCGACGGTGCCAGGGGCGCAGCCCGCATGCGTCTCCCCCACCCACTTCAACGTCTCGTGGCTCCGTAGGGAGCTCCTTCGAAGTTCCCAGCGTCGCAGCCCGCAAGCGTCTCCCGCACCCACTACAGCGTCTGGTGGCCCCGTAGGGAGCTCCTTCGAAGTTCCCAGCGTCGCAGCCCGCAAGCGTCTCCCGCACCCAGTACAGCGCTCGGTGTCCCCATAGGAAGTTCCACCGGCGGCCCCAATGGCGCAGTCCGCATGCGTCCCCCCGGCCCGGTACAGCGTTTCGTGGCCCTATAAACGAATCTCCACCGAAGACGATACCTACAACTGCGGTGTTCAGGACTGCATATGATTGGGTCCTTCGCCAGGCTGATTGAAAGGCTTGCCTTGCTCGGCTTCCCTGGGTTGCCTGGGCCTCTTGTTTCCTGACAGCATTTGAAGATGCATTGCCCAGGCCGCTCAATACCCATCAACACAACGCAACGCGAAGAAGTGCCAAGCATCGCCAAGGCTAAGCAATGCCGAGCTACGCCAAGCAATGGAAAGCAACGCCAAGCAACTTATAACAGGACAGATCAATGCCATGAAAACAAAGCATTGCCAGTCACGCTGGCGTTCATGGAGGCCGCCTCCAGGAGGATGCTCGCGGAGGTGTTTTTCGTGCTGGTGCCCGTGGAGGTATACTTCGTTTCGTGGTGCTCGTGGAGGTTATCGTCGTTACGGCTGGCTGCTTCGTGGTCCTCTCGCTTGTGCTGGAATCCCTCCTTCGCTGCGTAAAGACGCTCTGTGAGTTATCCTCTCTGTGGTCGCCGTGCCTCGTCTAATCCTCGGGCCCGCACTGCTTGGCTGGAGTCGCTCTCTGGTCAACGGTGGCCGTCACACCCGCGCGGCGGGGTGCAGACACAACAGGGCGTGTCGGACTATCGGGCAACCGTTGCGGCTGCACCGCGCGGTTGCTGTTCACCGCCAGAGTCCACACAACGTGCTGATTCCCCCAGTCTCCAATATTCCTGCAATGCGCCACCCATGAGGCAATGCGAAACAATGCCAAGCAAATGCGAAGCACATGCCAGGCAATGCTAAGCAATGCCAAGCAACACCAGGCAATGTCAAGCAATACCAAGGAAGGCCAAGCAAGGCAAGGCAACGCAAAATAATGCAACTCAGCGAGTCCGAACAATCCCAAGCCACACCGCGCAATGCCAGGCAATGCAAAGCAATGCAACAATGCGAAGCATCCTTGCTGTTTTTGAAAAGCCTGCATTGCTCGAGTTCACTGGGTTGCCTGGGCTTTTTGGTCTTGTTCCCTGGCATTGTTTGAAGACGCGTTCCCCGGCTCAGCAAAACCCAGCAATATCAAGCAATGCGAACAAAGTGCCAAGCAACGCAAAGCAATGCCAAGCACTTCCCTGCCAATGCAAAGCAATGCCGAAAATGGAAAGCTACGCCAGGCAAATTAAATTACCCCAGCGCGACCCTACCTAGAAGTTGGAGCCCCTAGGCAAGCAGCATTAGCTACTATGCTATGCCATGCTATGCTATGCCATGCTGCGCTATGCTATGCTGCGCTATGCTGTGCTGTGCTATGCTATGCTATGCTATGCTATGCTATGCTATGCTATGCTGCGCTATGCTATGGTATGCAATGCTCTGCTCTGCTCTGCTATGCTATGCTATGCTGCGCTGTGCTATGCTGTGATGTGCTGTGCTGTGCTGCGCTGTGCTATGCTGTGCTACGCTGCGTTATGCTGTGCTATGCTGGGCTTTGCTATGATATGCTCTGCTGCCCTGTGCTGTGCTACGCTCTGCTATGCTATGCTGTGCTCTGCTATTGTAAAGCTCGGCGAAGCTAAGATGAAGGTAAGCTAAGCTAAGATAAACCTGCGCTAAGATAAAGCTAAGCTAAGCTAAGATGAAATAAGCTAAGCTAAGATGAGATAAGCAACGCTAAGTTAAGGGAACGTCAATGGGGGAACCGCGGGGCGGATCCTGGGGGAACCGCCCAGGGCGAGGTCCACTGCCCGGCCCTTTGAGCAAACCGAGTAAGAACCCTTCTAGGCAGAGCCTAGGTAGGGAATCAATGCCAAGCACTGCCAATCACTACCACGAAACACCAACGCCAAGCAACACCAAAGCAAATCCAAGTGAGGCAACGCAATGGCAAACACTACGAAACAATGTCAAACAAGGCCAAGCAAATGCCAGGCAGATGCCAGGCAGATGGCAAGCAAAGCCAAGCAATGCCAAGCATGGCCAAGCAAGGCCAGGCAAGGCCGAGCACTGCCAAGCAAGGACAAGCAAGGACGAGCACGGCCAACAAAAACGCCAAGCCACGCCAAACACCGCCAAGAAACATGCCTCCCTTGCTCAGCGACGTAATGCTCCGAAAGCTTTCCCCTCATTGGGGTCGCGCTGGATCCATTTAAAACAGGTTCCCCGACCGGGCTCGCCAACCCTGCGCAACGCGGCCGCCGGGCCCCACTGGTCCCGGTGGTCCCTGCGTTTCCCGTCGGACGCCCGCCCTGCACACCGCGGCCGCCAGGCCCTCTTCGCGCGGGTGGCCCGCGTGTCTCCCGCCAACTCCCGCTCTGCAGTCTCGGGGGCGGCCGAGGAGGGGGGGCACGTGCGAGGCCCCGGGTGGGGCCGGGGACGTCTTGAAGCAAGAAGAGGCGCCACGAAATCTGGGGAGATCTCATGGCCCCCGCCATGAGATCCACCCCCCCCCTAGTCATCACCCTCCTCTTGGCCGCCCCCGACAGGAGTGACCGCGTCCGCCACGCCCTGCGCCTCCGGGCGGACCCTGGCTGTCCCGTCCTCCCCGCCCTGCGCGGACGCAGCCGCCGGGCCCCAGAAGAAACCCGAGCGCCCCAAAACGAGATGGCGCCACGGCGACGCACGCCGAACGACCATACACTAAAAACGTGGATCAAGAACATACTGATGGACGCGGACGCAACACATACACATCAAGAATACGCATCAATAACGTGGACCGCTCACATAGATCCAGAGCACGGCAAGAACTGGCATCACCCTCATACACCAAGAGCTCTCACCGGTGACATGCAAAAAGACATGCACAACGCATCGCGCACACGCAACAAGGACAAGCACCGACAAGATGCACCAGAAACATGAAACGAACTCAGACATCAAGTTCATACAGCAAGAGCAGAAGCGAATGACATACACCAGAACCTATAACCAACAATAGACTTCAATAACACACGCCAATAACATACTCCAACACTTGGCACACATAAGTAGCAGATGCCCAGACCAGACAAGAACAGACATGAATCATTTACACCGAAAGCGTGGCAGATCACGACCATTCATCAAGATCAGTGAAAAAGGGCAGACGCCAAGAACAACACATCAAGCTCAGGCACCAAGAGCAGACATGAAAAACATACACCAACAGCAGACACCAATAACTGGCATCAGAGACATGCATGTTCATACACGGAAGCCCTTTAGCGAGGTTGTTGGAAAGCAACCGGATGGTTTGTTTACAGTACGCTCGTCGATACAAGCTCGGCATTTGAGTCGGCAAATGCGAAAGGCAGTCCGCTGCCTAAGGCCCGCCCGCAGCGAGGGCCCGCTGCGCAAAATACTGCACGTCGATGTCGGAATCGTGCTGGAGCTCGAGAAGCGCAGGCTTGATCACGGTGTTGAGGGCCACTGTTCCGAGATTGTGGTGCTCCAGCATCCACATGATGTTTCGGCATGCGCAGAAACGGACATTGGGGACGCTGTCCCTGGTGGCTTTGACCAAAACCGGGACAATGAACTGCATGATCTGCTCCGGAGTCATTACGCCAGACACCTGCGGTAGCACGTGGAGCGTTGTGATACGATTCGCATAGCCTGTGCTCTGAGAATACTGCTCTACCAGCTTGGGCAACAAATGTTCCACAGTCCACTGTGATCCGAGTGTGTCAGCAATACCCTTGAGGTACTGCACTGCGGCCTCGCGCACTGAGTGTACAGAGTCGCGAAGACTTGACAAGTACAAGGTTTCGAGCTTCGTCTGGAACACTTTGACGCCGAATAGCTTCGTAAGCACTGGGACCTGCTCCACGACTCTCTGGCGGATGCGCCAGTGGTTGTCCACCATGAGGTTCTGGATCGTGTCGAGGAGTGACGGTGGAGTCCCGTCCACGCTCAGAACCTCGCAGAGCAGAGCGGCGTGCGAGGTGATGTTGAGGCGTACTTCGTGGAACTCGTCCTTCATGAGGCCAGAGATGAGGCTGAGGAGCTGTCGCTGGGTGACGTCGCGCCCGAGCGCCTTGGCGACTGGTCCGAGCACCTGCGCAAGCGCCGCGCGCACGGGCTGCGCGGAGTCGATGCCTAGAGTCTGGAACTGAGGCAAGATGTGCTGCTGCAGCTGGTCACTGGTGAGAGGGCGCGGCAGTAGCAGGCACTGCTCCACCACGCGCACGGCTTCCATGCGCACCTCCTTGGGGAAACCAAAAGGTACCGAGACCGCTACTCCCCAGACATCTCCCGGGGTTCGTTCCGATCAGGATTTAGAGGCGAATCCAGCGGTGGCGACGAGTGCCTCCCAGGATTCCCAAAAGGGGAAAAACGGGCGAAGGGTAACCGTATGGGTACCCTTTCCTACTCCGGCTCCTGCTCGCTGTCCTTCAAGAGCTGGAGGAGCGGAGCCATGAGATGGGTGGCCGTGATCTCGGGCCCAAGGGCCGATATCATCGGAGGCCTGGAGGTTGACGCCACCACCAAGATCGGCGGTGTGCCTTCACCGAGGGAAGATGCTCCCGATCTCGGCGACGGTGGTAAGAGTCGGGCTTCCTGCGTGGCCGAACTGTTACCACCAACACCAAAATCTAGGATCACCGCACCCCTACGGAGGCCCCCCCCCGGTGTTGGTGTTGGTGCGCACTTCCAGGCCTCCAACATGAGCTGGTCGAAATTCTTCGCGACCGTCAGGCGCACGCGCCACGAGCGGTCCTCGGCCGCGTCCTCGATGACAGGGATCGTGTGCTGCATGTTCTCTTCTGGGCTGCACTTCTGGGCGATCACCAGAGTGGCGTGGACGCACGAGACGCGGATCGTGTCCTTCAGACGAAGCCCGGACAGAGATAAAGTCGGGTGAGAAGAAGTCGAGGAACTCTGAGATCCGGCGGCTCTGGAGGCTGTCTCGGGCGCTGCGGCCTTCTCAGGGCGTTCTGGAACTCTGTAGGAGCGGTCCGGAACTCTCTGGAGCGGGTTTTTGCTAGAGATGTCCCCAGAAATGCGACGTCCTGATTTTTTCAGGACGGCGTCCCTGGAAGTCCCGACCCTTTCCCCAGGACCGGTTTTTCGTCCTGAATCGTTTTTTGACGGTCCCGACGCCCGGCGAGGGCCCCCCAGGGCCGAAAACAGCCAAAAACCTCCCGTCCTGATTTATTTACGACGCGATCACGTCTGGGGCCCCGTCCGATGTCCTGGGTGTCCTCTTGGGAGAGCTGCTTGTAGATTCGGATCATGTCGCCGAGGATGGCCTGCTTCTCGCAGACGGACATGAGGTCGTGCATCCTTCAAGGGGCCCTGGGACACACAAATGAATGCACACAACTCCCAGGATCCCCCATATTTTCCATATTTTTTACTGGATTTCCGCCTTCCCCCCCTTGTCCAATTGTCCCATCTTTTCCTGGGAATCGACGATGAAGTGTGTCTGTGTGTTTCTTTCGGGTCGGGCGAAAGGGGGGGATAGCAAAGGCGGGGTTTGAGAATCAGCTCACGTAGCTGATTTTCCTGGCGCCCCCGCCGCCGGAGGCGCCCATGTATCGAGGAATGGGCTCCTCGGTGAGGCCGAAACCAGCTGCATGCAGCAAATTTCGTAACCCCCCCTTTCCCAATCCCCCCCTTTCGCCCGACCCGATTCTTCCCCCCCCTGAATCCTGTGGGCCGCGGCGCGCCGCACCATCGGCGTGTCGTCCACGCAGAGGCTGCCGTAGGCCTCCCGGAGGCCGGACCTCTCAGGGCTCGGCTGCTCGAGGGCTGCCCCCCCCGAGGCTGGTCAGGTCATGCCCCCGGACACGATCGCGCCGTGCAACAAAAAAAATCAGGACGGGGGATTGCAAAAAAAACCGAAGGATTGCAAAAAAACCCTTCGAAGGATTGCAAAAAAACCTACGCTCTTGCTACGAAGGATTGCAAAAAAACCCTTCGTTGCAATCCTTCGTTCGGGCTATCTTCGGCCCCAGAGGGGCCCTCGCCGGGCCTCGGGACTGTCCAGAGCTCTTATGGCTGTCCTGAGTCGTCTATGGACGACGCAGGACGAAGGGCCTATCCCGGGGAAAGGGTCGGGACTTCCAGGGACGCCGTCCTGAAAAAAACAAGACGTCGCATGTCTGGGCCCTCCTCGGGGGGTCGGCGTGTGTGTGTGTGTGTGTGTGTGTGGTTGGGTGTGGGTTGAGTTAGGCCCGGAAGGTCCCTTTCCCCGGGACGGGCTTTTCGTCCTGAGCCGTTTCTTGACGGTCCCGGGGCTCGGCGAGGGCCCCTCGGGGCCGAAGGGTGGCCAAAAACCTCCCGCCGTGATTTTCTTACGACGCGATCATGTCTGGGGCCACCACCCCCTCGGGGGGAGAAACAAAAAGCCCCACGATGGGGAAAGGAATACAACATAAAAACCTGACAAAAAGCCTTTCTCGCTGGACCTCTGGTCCTCGTTGGCGTGCCTGCAGGCGGTCGGCAAGAGCGCGCAGGCCGACACGCGCGCCGTGAAGAACTCGATCTTCGTGGCCAGCCGGTGCACTGCGGGCACCAGGTGCTCCTCTGAAGGGGCCCAGGACACACAAATAACTACACACAAATAAAAAGATTCCCCATATGTTGTATATTTTCTGGGTTTTTGTCTTCCCCCCCACTTCCCGTCTTTTCACATATTTCCTGGGGAATCGACGGTCAATTGTGTCTGTGTTTTCTTCCCTCCTGATCCTCTCAGGGGTGGACATGGGGGGGGGGGCGAAGAGAACGACATAACCATAAAAAAACTCGGACCTCCGGGTTCTTATGTTTATGCCATCCTTCGTTCCCCTGCGACAAGGGCACCCTTCGGCGGAGCGCCTGTCGTGAACAAGCTGCCAGGGGCACTCCACGTGCGCACGGCACTGCATTCCGAGTGCCCTCCGGCGGGGTCGCGAATCGCTGTCCAAAAAAGCAACCGGGTGTTTCCGGCGAGACGCACGTCGAGTGGCGAACCCGACTGACGACGGCACCAATACAGTCGGGGCGTTGACCTAAGGAACCCCACATAAGGAACGAGGCCTTTCCAATCCATAAGTTAACCTTCGATCTCCTGTCGAAAACATAAGGAAAACCTGAGGCAAGCTGTGAAACACTTGAGGAAAGCGGAGCCCCTTCCCAACCAAAAGGGTTCCTTCTTCAGGGCCCCGACTGTACACTCGACTGCCAATGTCGAGTGCACCCGTGCAGATGGTCCCAAATCGAGCTGTCTGGGGGGCGTTCTGTCAATGCCCGATCCTTGGCGGCGAGCCCAGGGGGGAAGCGAGATGGGCCAGGCCCGTTCAGAAGGCGACGGGGCTTCTCAGAAGCAATCCCGCCTTGTGAGAAGCCGCCCACGTCCTCAGAGAATGGCATATCGGCGGTGGACAAACCTCCCTGTAGCAAACCTCCCCTTAGTAGTGAAAACGGCCTGGGACCGAAACCGACGGACCTGGACCCGCAAAGATGCCGGTCGCGACGCCCCCTCGCGAACCGAAAACGGCCCATTCCTTGATCGACGCGTCGGGGTAGGAGGTCTATCCTAAGGGGCAAACAAACCTACCTCGCTTTTGACCACCCTCGCTTCCAAGAGATACCAAGCGATGCCAAACTACGGCCTATACTGGTCAGGCCGCTTGACGAGGAGGCGCGTGGTATGACTTGGTTTTGCCTGGAAGCGAAAGCGGGGTAGGTAATTCACGCCCTGATATCCGCCCCCGAGCATCGGGCGCTTCGCAGGCCTCGCGAGGCCTCCCGAGGCCTCCCGAGGAGGCTCCCGGCCATCTGCACTCCCCCCCCCCCCCCAATTTTGGCCCGCCGCCGGTCTCCGGCACGAGCTGCGGGCGCTTCGCGAGGGTCGAGGAAGCTCAAACGGCACGGGGCATAAGCTTTCGGAACTTTCGGAAATCCTCGCAAACCCAGACCCCCTCGCGTCGTGAAAAAATCACGACGGGAGGTTTTTCGCTATTTTCGGCCTCCGGGAGCCCTCCCCAGGCCTCGGGACCGTCAAAAAACGACTCGGGATGAGAAACCGGTCCAGGGGAAAGGGTCCAGACTTCTGGGGGTCGACGTCGTGAAAAAATCACGACGTCGGGGGTCTGGGAATTTATGGGATCAGCGCTGCGCCCCACTGGTGGCGCCTCCGGCGCCGCCCCTGGCGCGCCAGGGAGGGGGGTTCCGCGTCGATTCGAGGAATCCGCGCTGAGCTCCAAAAGGTTATGCCTACGCCACTTTCTCTTCTTCGAGATGATCTGGCACAGCGACTCAATGGCCTCCTGCCTGATGACCGTCTCCTCCTGTGCTGCGAGGTGCTCGAGAGGTGCGATGAGGAGCTCCTCATGGCCAGTGATGTAGTCGGATAGCACCGCATACTGCTTGGCCATGGTGTAAAGAAATTCCTCGTCGTTGCACAGAGGCTCCTCTTTAACCACCTGCGTCATGTAGGGCATCAGTTCGTTGATCGTCTTCTGGGGCCCAAGAGCAGAAGCGACTAAGTGCAACTGGTTGGCGGCACCGATCTTGATCACGGCACTCTCATTGTTTATCTCTTCTTTGAAGAACTCTAGAACATTGAAATCTGCTTGTGCGGCCATTGCATGCCAGCCCGACCCAAACAACACAAGTGGATCAGTAGCTTGCAATCTGAGACGGCTTGAACTGCGGCAGCTACTTAAGGCAACATGACGAAATACAAAACTCGCATATAGCGACCACGATAACGACGATGACGGCGATCGAAGAAGACAGCGGCGACAACGACGACGCCGACCGAAAAACATCAAGCTTACAAATTCACAGAACCCTTCCAGGGTCGATCTTAACCAGCTTTTCAAGCTACATCCCCAGCCGTGGCGGCGATAACCTCAAGAACCTGCCAAACAGCTGGGAAGCGACGACGACGACTTTGACTAAGGCGGCGGTATCGACGACGACGATGACGACGACGCTGGCAACGCTGACGAGGACGAGGAAGAGGGTGACGACGACGACAACGGCGACGACAGCGGCGACGGCGGCGGCGGCGGTGACAGGGAACGGCGACGGCGACGGCGACAGCGGAGCCCGAAACGGGCCCACAGAGGCCGAGATCAAGGAAAACCATCTGGGCAACCACAAGGGGACCTTACCCCTGCAAGTCGGATCTCTGGAACACCGGCCAGGGCTCGGAAGTCGGGGTGCTCTGTGCCCCAGCCGGCAGACATCCCGTATCCCACCACCAGCTGCACCCGCTGATCAAAACTTGGTAGCAGAGCACATCCGAAGACGATGAACCTACATCCCAGGGGATCCGGGGGGGGGGGTCGCCAGCGGGGGTCCCGGAGGAGGTCCTGCATACAGGGTCTGCGGCACCAGCCGCAAGGCCTCCGCAATCGAAGGAGTACCGTTGGAGGCAACGACGCCGTCGGCGGCGACGACAACGGCGGCGGCGGCGACGACGACGGCACGGGCGGCAGCGACGACGACGACGCGCCGACGCCGCTGACAGGGTCCTCCCAGGGCTTCTGGGGCTCGCAGGTATATATATATATATATATATATATATATGCATATGATTGCGATAACGCCAGTGGCTGGCCCCGCCCTCCCCCCCTCCTCCCGCCCTCCCCCCCAAGGTCGCCGTCACGTTTCGCGCTAGCGCCGTCTGGTAGGAGCTCCGAGGTGCATTTGTTTGTATTATTCGCGACAACGCAGTGACCAGCTTCACCTCCTTCCCCCGCTCCCGCCACCCCTCCATGGTCACCGTCGCACTTCGCGCCAGGCGCGGTGGAAATCACGGCAATTCTTTGAGGCATTCCCGGACAGCGCCGGCGCGAATCGTGACGTGACCAGCCCACTCCCTACCACCGCCCCCGCCCCCACAAAACGCCCGATATTTTGAACAAACGAACGAACGAGTATTCCGTCGCCGCTGGGCGACCCTACAAAGGCGGCATGAGCGCCAAACAAGCTGGCCTCCGGCAAGGCTGGTGTGAAGATCGGGGCGGGAGGTTTTTGTTGCAACGTTCGGCCCCGGGGGGCCCTCGCCAGTCCTCGGGGCCGTCAAGAAACGACTCGGGACGAGAAACCGGGGTTGGGATTTTCAGGGACGCCGTCCTGAATGAACAAAATCAAGACGTCGCATGTCTGGGCACCCGCCCACCCAGTCCAGTGAGACAAAGACACCGATGTCCAAACCCAGAACAAACCCACCGATACCCAAATTCGCTGAAGTGGACGGCACCCACCCATATCCCACCAATTGGTGGACCCCTGGACAAGACGAAGCCAGGACGAGGACAATTCTGGTGAGGATAAATCGGGAATCTCTGAGATCCGGCGGCTCTGGAGGATGTCTCGGGCTCCGCGGCCTTTTCAGAGCGTGACGGATCGCTGTAGCTGGGAGCGTTCCGGAACGCTGTGGAACGGAGTTGTCCTCGTCCTCGCCCCGACCGACTGGAGCCCATCAACACCTCCAGTGTCGACTCCCCAAACCCGATGGGCCGCAGGATTCCCACCGACCCCCGACGTCGTTTTTTTTCACGCCCGCCCCCTTCCCTGGGACCGGATCTTCATCCCGAGCCTTAGGTCGGGCATGTCCCCCTACAGGCAACATGCTCAACAAAAACCAAAGATGGTCAAACATTCTCCAAAAATCGTCCCCACGTTATTTTGTTTTGCCTGTTTTGGGATACTCCTCCTGTGGAGGGACACGGCGGCAGTCCTCCCCAGGCCTCGAGCAGCTGGGAGCGACCTCGGCACCAAGCCCTTTCAGGCTCTCCTTCCTCCTCCTCCTCCTTCCTCCTCGTCCTCCTTCCTATCTATCCTCCTCTCTCGCTCTCCTCTCCTCTCCCCTCCATCCTCCTACCTCCTTGATGTAGTTATTGACCTCCTCCTCCTCCTCCTCCTCCTCCTCCTCCTCCTCCTCCTCCTCCTCCTCCTCCTCCCCTTCCCCCTCCTTCTCGCCCCTTCTCCTCCCTCGCTCCGCCGCAGGCCGCTGTGGATGATGCTTACCGAGGTGGCCCCAGCCCTGTGATCAACGGGCGAAGAACGGTATAGCATAAACAGTTTCGCTGTCGGGGGCGCCTGTCCCTGGGCGGCTGGAAAGTTTATACCCTTACGGTTGCACCGTAGGGGTATAAACTTTCTAGCCGCCCAGGGACAGGCGCCCCCGACAGCGAAAAAGTTTATCTTATACCGTTCTTCGCTCGCTGATATGAGTCTGGCCAGACATGATCGCGTCGTGAAGCGATCAAGACGGGAGGTTTTTGATGATTTTCGGCCCGGGGGGGCCTCGCTGGGCCTCGGAAAACGACTCAGGACGAGAAACTGGTCCCAGGGAAAGGGTCGGGACTTCCAAGGACGCCGTCCTGAAAAATCTGGACGTCGCTTGTCTGGGAACCCCTCTGGGAACAAGGCCCAAATCAAGAAAACAAATTGAATGTGAAGGGGGCTCGAGCCAAAAACTTCCGGGACCGCAGGGGAAGGCGAGGGAGGGGGGAGGGGCAAGCTGGGTGCGCTCGCGTCATATCTGACGTCCTACCCCTCCCTCCCATCCATCACCATGGCGTAAATATCCTCTCTCTATATTCGCGCAGTCGGATGTCGAGCAGAGCAATGATCCCGAGAGGGTGCGCGATGCATCGTAGAGCACGGCCTAGCAGGAAGTAGAAGAGCACGGCAGAGCGTAGTATGTCATAGCATGGTGTGGCGTTGCGTAGTGAAGAATTGCATCAAAAAGGATTGCAACGTGAGCAGGGTGACCACGAAAAAAGATAAGAGGAGACGAGAAAGAGGGCGAGGAAAGAAGAGTACTGTTACGACCAAGTGCGGGATGGAAACGCTGGGTCGTGCTTTGCGGATGCCGCTCCTGCTGAACAACACTCTCCCCAAGGCGTCGACCAACCATTCCGTCCCCCCGTCATCCCTCCCTACTCCGCCTCTGAATTCCTTCTCGAACCCTTCTCTCTTTTTGTTTGATTGAATAGAAGAAGAAAAAACGGCATAAGCATAAACTTTTGGCGCTGCGCGCGGAGCGCCAAAAGTTTATGCTTATGTCGTGTTCTCTTCTTCGATCGAACACCCACTCCTTGGGGGGTGGGGGGGCGCGCCTTTCCAGAGTGGCGAGCTGCAGGCGCGGCGGCGGCGGCGAGGCGAGGCGGCGCCCTCGAACCCCTCCCACTCGAACCCGCCTCTCCTTCTTTTGTGTGGAGTGCCCCCTTCGGGGGTCGGGGGGGGCGTCCTCCCAGGATAGCGAGAGCCACACGCGCGGCAGCGGCAGCGGCGGGGCGAGGCGGCGCCTGGCGCAGCCCGCCGGCGGCGGGCGCCTCGCCCGCGGCGGCCTGCATGTCGGAGGGGCTGCGCTTGCGGTACAGCTGCTCGACCTCGGGTGCCAGTGTTTTGAGCAGGAACCGACCGTCCCGGCATTCCTATAGTCATACCACGAAATGTTCTTAAAACCCAAACAAGTTCTAATCATACAAAACACTGTTCGTAGAACATAAACCCGATGTGTTAAAACAAGAGCGTCCCAGCCAGAAATATTCTAAGAACATTCCGTGGAAACCACGAAAGGTTCTTAGAACATTGTTTGGTAGGGCTATGGGCGAGCCAGGACGCTTCGCCACTGCTTGAAGTATTGGAGGCCTGGAACTGGGCACCAACACCAACACAGGAGGTTGCCTCCACAGGGGTAAGATGATCCTGGATTTTAGTGTGGGTGGTACTCGTTAGGCAACTTAGAGAGCCCGAATCTGACCACCATCGCCGAGATCGGGAACATCTTCCCTCGGTGAAGGCACACCGCCAATCTTGGTGTTGGTGTCGACCTCTAGGCCTCCGACAGCGGCTCAACCCCTGACGTGATCGCGTCGAACAACAAACCATCAGGACGGGAGGTCTTTAGGCTATTCTCGACCCCGGGGGGGCCCTCGCCAGGCCTCGGAAGCGTCAAAAAAACGACTCGGGACGAGAAACCGGTCCCGGGGAAAGGGTCGGGACTTCCAGGGACGCCGTCCTGAACAAACTCAGGACGTCGCTTGTCTGGGAACCCCTCTGGGAACAAGGCCCAAATCAAGAAAACAAATTGAATGTGAAGGGGGCTCGAACCAAAAACGACTCAGGACGAGAAACCGGTCCCGGGGAAAGGGTCGGGACTTACAGGGACGCCGTCTTGAACAACATCAGGACGCCGCATGTCTGGGTCTTTTGTGTTGGCCCCCCCCCTTTCCATTCGGCGGTAACTATAGGACTAGTCCTGACTCCTCCTCCTCCTCCTCCTCCTCCTCCTCCTCCTCTCCCCCTTCTCCGTTTCCTCCTCCTCCTCCTCCTCCTCCTCCTCCTCCTCCTCCTCCTCCTCCTCCTCCTCTCCCCCTTCTCCTCCTCTCCCTCTTCTCCTTTTCCTCCTGAACTAGCTCAGGACGTCGCATGTCTGGGAAGGCCGGCGGCACGCCTGGGGCACGTCTGGCGGCGAACCCAGGCGGTACTGCGAGAAGGGCGCGGGCCGTCTCGGAGGGCGCGGGAGTCCCCCCAGGCCTCCTGACTTCCAGGGGGCCCGAGGGCTTCTGAGAAGCCCCACCGCCTTCTGAGAGGGCGTTCTCCCTCTCACTTCCTGACTACCTACCAGACCACCCCAACCCAACCCGAAGACCCGAATTTCGGGTTGAGGGGGTATGGGCTCCATATGTGTTTTTTCGATGTTCCCGGACCCCCCCCCCCACTAGAAATCGAGGGTAAATCTGAGCCTTCGGGTTGGGTTGGGGTGGTTTGGTGGGTGGTGACTTCCCCCCTCGCTCGCCGCCGATGAGAGTGACCTTGGGTGCGCAGTTTTTTGGGGGCCGCACCAAGCACATGCGCGCAATACGCTATCGCATCGCGTTGGGCGATCGGGGGACCCCAATGGGCCCGCACCCAAGGTCACTCCGGCGAGGTGGGGGGAGCCGCCCGCCGAGTAGGGGAGAGGAGACCTCATGGAAACAAGTCCTGGACCCTGGGGCCTTCTCTTCCCGCAGGACCAAGTCTGCATCCTGAACCGTTTCCGAACAGTTTTGGGGCCCGTGGAAGGGGAAGCCAGGAACAACGAAAAACCTCCCCAGGCATGAATGTTTTCAATGCGCGGTTCCCGGAAGTCCCGACCCTTTCCCAAGAGCAAGTTTTTCATCCCGAATCGTTTTTTGACGGCCCGGGGTCCTGGCTAATGCCCAAACTGCCAAGAACCTCCCATCGGTCTTTTTTCACAGCGCGAGGGGGTCTGGAGCAGTCACAGGGCACGTGGAGGGCTCGGGAAGCCAGACGCGGCGAAAAACCTCAGGAACTCGGCCTAGAACTTCCTGTCGCGGATCGACGCAGTCCAGATCGGTTTATAGGTATGGAGGGAAACTCTTAACTAGCTAGAGGCCTGTTAGATGGGGTCCGGAAAGATGCCGATGCATCGGCGGCGTCGGCGATGAATCTGCGACGTCGGCGCGGAGAAAAACCGAATCCACATCGGGACGCATCGCCGATGCGTCGGCGATGCGGCGCGATCCTCCAAACGCATCTGCCCGGATCCCATCTGGAAAGCCTAGCTTCGCATTTTCCGCGGCACCCGCCGCGCAACAACGACGACGATCGTCAAGGAGGAGGAGGAAAAGGACAAGGGGGAGAGGGGAGAGGAGGAGGAGGAGGAGGAGGAGGATTCAGGACTAGTCCTATAGTTACAGCCGAATGGAAAGGGGGGGGCCAACACAAAAAAAACAGACATGCGGCGTCCTGATGTTGTTCAAGACGGCGTCCTTGGAATTCCCGACCCTTTCCCCGGGACTGGTTTTTCGTCTTGAATTGTTTTTTGACGGTTCTGAGGCTCGGTGAGGGCCCCCCTGGGCCGAACATAGCCAAACACCTCCCGTCCAGATTTTTTCGCGACGCGAACATGTCTGGGTAGGGGTTAGCGTTTGGCCGGGCACGTCCCCCTACTCAAAAAGCGGATTTTGGAACAATTCAGAATAGTCACAAGAAAAACATCTAAACTTAGCCTGGCGAAAGACCCAACCATACGCAGTTGGGACTACCGCAATTGTGAATAACATCTTCGCCCGCGCTCCCGATGTGGCCACCACTTCCCGCCGGAGCCCGACATGCTCAGGGACACGTTCGTGGCCGTCTTCGCGGGCGCCGACGACGACGAGGACGGCGCCCCCCTGACCGAGGAGCAGAAGCAGGAGAGGGCTCTGAGAGCCATGAGGGAGGCTGCCACTGGGGCCTTCGGTGGAGCTCCTATGGGGCCACGATCCTCGTGAGGGGTGTGCCGAAATGGCCCGAGGCCGCCATGCGAAGGCAGCCACTGGAGCCTTCGGTGGAGCTCCTATGGGGCCACGATGCTCGTGAGGGGTGTGCCGAAATCGCCCGAGCCGCCATGCGAACCCTGCCACTGGCGCCTTCGGTGGAGCTCCGTATGGGGCCACGATCTTCGTGAGGGGTGTGCCGAAATGGCCCGAGGCCGCCATACGAACCCTGCCATTGGCGCCTTCGGTGGAGGCCACGATCCTCGTGAGGGGTGCGCCACAATGGGGCGGGGCCGCCATGCGAACGCTGCCACTGGGGCCTTCAGTGGAGTTCCCTATGGTGCCACGATCCTCGTGAAGGGTGCGCCGAAATGGGGCGGGGCCGCCACGCGAACGCTGCCACTGGGGCCTTCGGTGGAGCTCCCTGCGGGGCCACGATCCTCGTGAGGGGTGCGCCAAAATGGGGCGGGGCCGCCATGCGATCGCTGCCACTGGGGCCTTCGGTGGAGCTCCCTATGGGGCCACGATCCTCGCGAGGGGTGCGCCAAAATGGGGCGGGGCCGCCATGCGAACGCTGCCACTGGGGCCTTCGGTGGAGCTCCCTATGGAGCCACGATCCTGGTGAGGGGTGTGCCGAAATGGGGCGGGGCCGCCATGCGATCGCTGCCACTGGGGCCTTCGGTGGAGCTCCCTATGGGGCCACGATCCTCGTGAAAGGGTGGGCCGAAATGGGGCGGGGCCGCCATGCGAACGCTGCCACTGGGGCCTTCGGTGGAGCTCCCTATGGGGCCACGATCCTCGTGAGGGGTGTGCCGAAATGGGGCAGGGCCTCCATGCGAACGCAGCCACTGGAGCCTTCGGTGGAGCTCCCTATGGGGCCACGAAACGCTGTACTGGGTGGGTGAAACGCAGGGAGGAGGGGGGAGGAGGGGGAGGGGAGGAGGAGAAGAGGAAACGCGGGCCACCGTCTCTTCAAAACGAGGACCCAGCACCACAGGATGGTTGGGAAATATCCCAACAATCGTCCCCAGACAATCTTTGGCCTATTTCTGAATCTTCCCCCTGTAGAGGGACACGCCCGAGTTGCCCCAGAGCGCGGCCGCCGAGGCGACCCGCCGAGGCGCTGCCCCGGGCCTCCGAGAGGCCCTGCTGCACCGCAACAAAAACCCAGACGTGCTCGCGCCCCCCCGAAAACATCGGGACGGGAGGTTTGGGGCTAGTTTCGGCCCCGGGGGGCCTAAAACAGGGCTAGGATCTGGATAAATCGCTCCAGAGCGTTCCGGAGCGCTCTCAGAGCGTTCCGGAACGCTCTGGAGCGGCCGCGGCGCCCAATACATCCTCCAAACCCGCCGATTCTCAGAGATTTCGAATTATCCCGATCCGATTTTGTCCCGATCTTCGCGTCGTTTTACGGGGGGCCCTCGCCGAGCGGGGCGGTCCAGAAACGACGCAGGACGAGAAACCGGGTTAGGGGAAAGGGCTGGGACTTCCAGGGGCGCCGTCCCGCAAGAATCAGGACGCCGCAAGTCTGGGCAGACCCCCTCGCGCTGTGAAAGAAGCGCCCCAGACATCCAGCTGCTCCAATTCTGTCGGTGCGTGGGCCCCAGGAGGTTCGCACCACTTCCCAGGGGCCCGCGCTTCGTCCCGAGTCGTTTTTGCTACGCTCCGGCAAAGGCCCCCAGAGGCCCAAAACTGCCAAAATCCCGCCGCTCTAATTTTTTTGGAGCGTCGGATCTCTGGGACGACGGGGGATGTTTGGCTATTCTTGGCCTCCGGGGGCCCTGACCAGGGCCCCGGGACCGTCAACACAAGAACACATAGGATGAGACACCGGTTCCGGAGAGAGGGCCCAGCCCTCGGGAGGTCGACGTGCTAAACTTAGCCTGGCGAAAGACCCAACCATACGCAGTTGGGACTACCGCAATGGGAGTAACATCTTCGCCCGCGCTCCCGATGTGGCCACAACTTCCCGCCGGAGCCCGACATGCTCAGGGACACGTTCGTGGCCGTCTTCGCGGGCGCCGACGACGACGAGGACGGCGCCCCCCTGACCGAGGAGCAGAAGCAGGAGAGGGCTCTGAAGAGCCATGAGGGAGGCTGCCACTGGGGCCTTCGGTGGAGCTCCTATGGGGCCACGATCCTCGTGAGGGGTGTGCCGAAATGGCCCGAGGCCGCCATGCGAACGCAGCCACTGGAGCCTTCGGTGGAGCTCCTATGGGGCCACGATCCTCGTGAGGGGTGTGCCGAAATCGCCCGAGCCGCCATGCGAACCCTGCCACTGGCGCCTTCGGTGGAGCTCCGTATGGGGCCACGATCTTCGTGAGGGGTGTGCCGAAATGGCCCGAGGCCGCCATACGAACCCTGCCATTGGCGCCTTCGGTGGAGGCCACGATCCTCGTGAGGGGTGCGCCACAATGGGGCGGGGCCGCCATGCGAACGCTGCCACCTGGGCCTTCAGTGGAGCTCCCTATGGTGCCACGATCCTCGTGAGGGGTGCGCCGAAATGGGGCGGGGCCGCCATGCGAACGCTGCCACTGGGGCCTTCGGTGGAGCTCCCTATGGGGCCACGATCCTCGTGAGGGGTGCGCCAAAATGGGGCGGGGCCGCCATGCGATCGCTGCCACTGGGGCCTTCGGTGGAGCTCCCTATGGGGCCACGATCCTCGTGAGGGCTGCGCCAAAATGGGGCGGGGCCGCAAATGAGGAAGTCTCGAGCGGGAGCGTTGTTGGCGTGGGGGGGCGGTTTTGGCGCCCCCCCAAACCGTTCAAGCGTGAGCTTCGTTTTCAATGAAAATGTAGCACGCGAGGCGAGAGCGTCAAAGCGCCTGCGGCGGGTTCAACAATAATATTTGTTTAGAAATTAACATCCAACAGCAACAACAACAGCAGCAGCAACAGCAACAACAAACATTTTTTAAGACTGTTCGCTATTATCTGCTCGGGTGTCCGTTAACGCGTATTCCCCATACCATCGAACCCCTTTTGGGGGGTTTGCCTTTCTTCCCTGCAGGCCGGGCCCCGGCAAGCGGCGGGGCGGCCGCGGACCGTCGGCCTGGCCAGCGGCAGCGCTGATCGGCGGCAGCCCGACCCCAAGAGGGACGGCAAGGGGACCGACCACGACGACACGACGACGACGACGACGTCGACGACGACGACGACGAGCGAAAGCGAGAGCGAGAGAGAGAGAGAGAGAGAGAGAGAGAGAACGACAGAAGGGCCACGAAGGGCACGAAGTAGGCCACGAAGGGCGACAGCGGGGACACGAAGGGAATGCGTATGGGGCCACGAAGAGCGCGAACGAGCGGGGGCCACGAAGGGATAATGCGGGGCCACAGAAGGCAACGACGGGGCCACTGAGGGTAGCAACTGGGCCACGTACGACAGCGAGACGGCCACAAAGGGCGACAGTGGGGACACGAAGGGCATGCACATGGGGCCACGACGGGCGTGAACGAGCGGGGGCCACGAAGGGCATGCGTATATTGGGCCGCGGAAGGCAAGGACGGGGCCACTCAGGGCAGCAACGGGGCCACGAAGGGCAGCGAGGGGGCAACGAAGGGCGACAGCGGGGCCACAAAGGGCATGCATATGGGGCCACGACGGGCGCGAACGAGCGGGGGCCACGAAGGGTATACATATATGGGGCCACGAAGGGCTGCGAGGGGGCCACGAAGGACTGCAACGGGGTCAAGAAGGGCAGCGAGGGGGCCACGAAGGGCTGCAACGGGGCCATAAGGGCTGCAACGGGGACACGAAGGGCAGCGAGGGGGCCACGCAGTGCTGCAACGGGGCCACGAAACAAAGCGAAGAGGCCACGAAGGGCTGCAACGGGGCCACGAAACAAAGCGAAGAGGCCACGAAGGGCTGCAACGGGGCCACGAAGGGCTGCAAAGGGGCCACGAAGGGCTGCAACGGGGCCACGAATGGCAGCGAGGGGGTCACGAAGGGCAGCGAAGGGGCCACGAAGGGCTGCAACGGGGCCACGAAGGGCAGCCCGATTCCTAAATAATCTGTGAGGGAGTCCTAAGCGTGAGCGCGACTCCTGTGTGCCTGAATGTCGGGAGCGCGGCGATTGCGTAAATTACGGAAAATTCCAACGCAAGGGCGCTGTTCTTGAATACATTGCCAGCAAGCCTCCAGCGAGCGCGACCCTAGAGCGCCGAGAGAGCGATTCCTGAATCAATTGCGAGGAGGTCCCAAGCGAGAGTGCGATTCGCAATCAATTGCAAGGAAGTCTCGGGCGGGAGCGGGGGTCCTGGAGGGTCTTGAATAAATTTGAAGGAACTCTCAGGCGGGAGCCGTTGTTGTTGTAGTCCGGGGGGCCAGGGGCGCAGTTTGAGCATGAAGACTTTCCATGCCAAAAAACAGGGTGCGAGCGTCGAGGGGCACACTGTTACCGAGAAAACATAGAGTGTTCGCTATTTTCTGCTCGCGCGTACCCCACCACGTATATCCCAAATCCCCGACACCCGCCCTCTTCGTCTTCGATCGTGCCCCCTCTGGGGGATACCTGACCTGCCACGTGTAGTTTGCGCAGCCCCTAAAAGAGCAAGGGGAGTGAGAAAGGAGAAAGGAGAGAGAGAGAGAGAGAGAGAGAGAGGACAGAAAGAGACAGGGAGACACAGAGAGAGAGAGAGAGAGCGGGGAGGAACGGAGTGGGGGAAGGGAGGGAGGCAAGGTTCAAGAGGGAGAAAGCAGAACTGCGGACGAGAGAAGCAGCAATGGGGCCACTGAAGGGCAGCAGCGGGGCCACGAAGGGCAGCAATGGGGCCACTGAGGGCACGAGCGAGCGGGGGCCACAATGGGCGTATGCATGGACAAGAAGGGCAGCAACGGGGCCACGAAGGGCAGCGATGCGGGCCACTGAGGGCAGCAGCGGGGTCACGAAGGGCAGCAATGTGGCCACTGAGGGCATTGATGGGGCCGCAGAAGGCAACAACGGTGCCACGAGGGGCCACGCTGGGGCCACGAAGGGCGGCAACGGGGCCACTGAGGGCGCGAGCGACGCGGGGGCACGAAGGGCAGCATCTGGGCCACTGAGGGCTGCAGCGGGGGCTACAATGGGCAGTGGTGGAGGGGGGGGCACAAGGAGCTACGCTGGGGCCACGAAGGGCAGCAATGGGGCCACCGAGGCACGACCGACTGGGGGGCCACGAAGGGCGAACACATGGGCCACAACGGGCAACGAGGGGGCCACATTGGGCAGCGGGGGGGGGGCACGCGGGGCTACACTGGGGTCACGAAGGGCAACCAGGGGGCCACTGAGGGCACGAGCGACTGGGGGCCACGACGGGCGTATATGTGGGCCACGTTGGGCAGCGGGGGGGCACTGAAGGCAGCAGCGAGGCCACAAAGGGCAGCAATGAGGCCACTGAGGGCACAAGCGACTGGGGGCCACGAAAGGCGAATAGATGGGCCACACAGGGCCTACGCCAGGGCAACGAAGGTCAGCAATGGGGCCGCTGAGGGCACGAGCGACTGGGGGCCACGAAGGGCGAATATATAGGCCACAAAGGGCAACGAGGGGGTCACCGAGGGCAGCGGGGGGGAGGCACACGGGGCTACACTGGGGCCACGAAGGGCAGCGATGGGGCCACTGAGGGCGCGAGCGACGGGGGGCCACGAAGGGCAGCATGTGGGCCACTGATGGCAGCAGCGGGGCCACAATGGGCAGCGGGGGGTGGGGGGCACAAGGAGCTACGCTGGGGCCACGAAGGGCAGCAATGGGGCCACTGAGGGCAGCAGCGGGGCCACGAAGGGCAGCAATGGGACCACTGAGGGCACGACCGACTGGGGGGCCACGAAGGGCGTATATATGGGCCACGAAGGGCAGCGAAGGGGCCACTGAGGGCAACATCGGGGCCACGAAGGGCAGCGACTGGGCCACAAGGGGAGGGACCACGAAGGGCAGCAATGAGGCACAAAGGGCGCGAGCGAGCATGGGGCACGAAGGGCATGACCCTAACGGGCGGGCCGAGCGGGCGGATCGACCGTGAGTTCTGCGTGATGAGCCAGGAAGTTTCCAGCGAGAGAGCGATTCCTAGGTAAATTTGGGGACGTCACCAGCGAACTCGCGATTCCTGAATGGCAAGAGCGCGGCGCCTAAGTAAATTGCAAAGAAGTCTCAGGCGGGAGCGCGAGTCTTAAGTCAATTGCGAAGAAGTCTCAAGCGGGAGCGGGGGACTGGAGTAAATTACGAGGAAGTATTACGTAAGCGGGAGTCGGCTGCACGTAAGAGTGACCCTGGGCAAGAGTGACCTTTGGTGCGCGGCTATTTGGGGGGCGCGAGGAGGCCAAACACAAGCGCGCAAGACGCTACTATCGCACCGAGCGCGGCGATCGGAAGACCCCAGTGAGCGCGCACCAGAGGTCACTCCGGCGAAGGGTCACTCTTACGTGTAGTCGAGGGAGCCGTTGTTGTAAACCGGGGGCCAGGGGCCTAATTTGAGGAGAAAGACTTTCCCTTATTAGAAACAAGGTGCGAGCGCCGGGAGGGGCACTTCAATTGAACAATACAAGGTGCACGGGAGTGGGCGATTCAGTAGTGAGAGGTCAACAACAACAGCAAACCTTCCCGTCGCAGAGGCGGCCACGGCCGGATCTCCTCCCCGAGGTCCCGGCGCGGGCCGCCGTGCTGGCGCGAGGCCGGGGGCCCCGTGCAGCTGCTTGAAAGTCCACCCAGATCGAAGCGACGCCGATCCCGCCCCTGCTCCCCCGAGAGGGGGGCGATTTATGTTGGAGGGACATCTGTGCGTATGTCGCCGCGCCGCGTGTCCTCGATGCGCCTGCGTGGACGACGCCGACACCACGGCAAGCCCACGGCCAAGCCCTGCGCCCCGCGCCCAAATAGACGCAGCTGGCACCGCGGCACACCCCACGGCGAACCTTGCGTTGGAAGCGGCGCTTGCCCTGGTGGCCGCGGCCGCGCGTCGGCAACACTGGCGCACCGACGTGCCCCTGGGGCCCTGGAGGCGTCCAACATGTCCTCGCTGGCTTCCAAGACGGCACATGCAGGCCACCAAGGCTGGCCAAAATGGCCTAAGGTGCCTCCAAGACGGCCCCAAGCTGGCCGCCCCCCCCAAGACGCAGGGCCGCGCTTCAGAGCTGACGGGCGCGGCGACGCATCCCCTATTCGACCACCGCAGGGGGCGCTGAGAGGGAGGGCTCTTGATGAGTGGGTGCCGTCGAAGGCTTCCTCTCGGATGGCCTCGCGTACAAGTGGGGCACAGGTGCTCTGATTAAGAGGAAAGCCTTTTCATGAGTGGATGCCGCGGTAGGCCTCCTCTCGGATAGCCTCGCGCTGCAGTGGAGCACCGGTGCTCTGAGTGGGCCCTCAAGGGGGGCTGCATGTTTCCAGCGAGTGTGCGGAGCCACCGACCCTGGCTCTTCACCCCCCCGAGCCACGGCACACTCGTGGCACTCGCGCGGGCCAGATACAACTCACCCTTATCATCAACTTGCGAGCCCGTGCTTCCTAAGGCTTAAGAGATAGAAGAGATAGAAGGGGGTGTGGCGACCGGCGCGCGCGTGGCGGCGACCGACAGGCCAGACGGCCACGACCCGACCGCAGCACAGCCACGGCACGACGGCAGGGCGGCCACGACACGACCGCGAGGCAGCCACGACGCAGACAGCGGCTTCAGGAACAGCCAGGAGGCTGGAAGCACATGGCTGGCTTCACGCGCGGCGCATGCAGAGGCGACTTGCTGGACTGGGTACGCGTGCGGAGGCCTGCCCTGCCCGGGCCACGGAGGGGCCGAGCGCCAGGAAGATACCTGCTGGCCACATGTGCATCCAGCCTTTCGCCCAGGCCGGTCGCAACAGGTCTACCCAGCTTCCTGGTAAGCAGCGTGGGCACTTTCTTATTCAGCGTTTCGACATTGGGCGGAAGGGGGGGGGAGAGGGGGGGGGTCTGGCTCCCGACCTCTGTTCAGTGCGACTGTTTGCGACAGTGCGTCCTATGAGGCGAGACTCCGCCTGCTCGAAACAGGCGCCCACAAACAGCCGAGATCCACTCCAGGGGGGGGGGGGGGAGGGGGGGGGCGCGAGGGCCCGCCCGCGCCGAT
>CAUYUJ010014306.1:296304-311304 GCA_963575745.1 Prorocentrum cordatum
CGTCCCGAGGTGCCCGCCGAGGGCAGGAGAGCCGGCCCCGGTGGGAGGAAACAGGCCCGCCTCGACGACCGCCCTGGGGCGACGACAACGACGACGACGACGACGACGACGACGGCGGCGGCGACGACGACGGCGGCGACGACGACGACGACGACGGCGACGACGACGACGACGGCGACGGCGACGGCGACGGGTTTTTTTGAAGGGGCCCCAGGACACACAAATAAATACACACAAATCAAAAAAGAGATCCCATACTTTCCAATGTTTTCTGGGTTTTTGTCTCCCCCCCCAATTCCCATATTTTCCCATATTTTCTTGGGAATCGACGATTCGTTGTGTATGTGTGTTTTTCCCCTCCTGATTTTTGCCTCGGGCAGCCCCACCCGTCCACGAGAACGAAGCATCTGGTTGTCAAAGCTTGCGGCCCGGGCCTCGGCGTTTGAGCGGCACTCGGTGCCGCAGCCCTCGAGAGGTGGCTCGCCCGCAGAGGGGGCGTGCTGCCTCCTCATCTCTTTTGGTATTGGTTACACGCCCAGTCTTAGGTCGGGCATGTCCTCCCACAGGGGAATTTCGGACGACAAATAAAAAATAGTCAAAAGTCTCGAACATCATAATGATATTAACAAATCGTCACCAAACTATGTTCACATATTTTTGAATATTCCTCCTGTAGAGAGACACGCCCGACCTAAGCCTGGGCAAAAGTGGCCTTTTGCTGCGCGGCCCAGGAGGCGGCCGAAGGGGGGCACAACCAGGCGCGCAAGCCGCCGCTATCGCATCGCAATCAGCCGTCGGGGGGCCCCGTTGGGCCCGCACCAAAGGTCACTCCGGCGAAGGGTCACTCTTACGCGTAGCCGATTGTACTGACTGTCCGAGGGGTGGCCGTCTTCCGCACGCCCCGCGAAGGCCGCGGACTCGCAGAGCAGACGGGCAGAGAGAGGGGAAAGAGAGAGGCAGACGGGTGGGAGGTGACAGCAAAGAGCAGAAGGGATGGAGAGCTGGGGAAGGGGGAGAGGGGAGGAAAAGGGGAGAGCAGGCAAGATGTTGTGTCAACCTACTTTAGCCTTGGTCACCAGATAGGCTTCCGAGCACCACGAAGATACCGAACCTGGAAGGCTTTCCCGCGTCGCGCCTTGGGAGGCGATACTCGCGTGTCGGACAGACAATGTGTTCGATACTTTTCTGGGTGCTCGAACTTTGTTCTGGGATCCTATACATGCGACGTCCTGATTTTTTCAAGACGACGTCCCTGGAAGTCCGGACCCGTTCCCGGGGACCGTTTTTTCGTCCTGAGTCGTTTTTTGATGTTCCCGAGGCTCGGCGAGGGCTCTCAGGGGCCGGAAACAACAAAAAAACCTCCCGTCCTGACTGTTCTACGACGCGATCATGTCCGGGATGTGGCCTTGAAGCACGATGGGAGGGGGGGGGGGGGGGCAGCGCATGAAGCAGGCAGCTGTTCCTCCCTGTGCGTGCTTCTTTGGGGCCTGCGGCCCAGCAGCGCTCCCCGAACGGCGCCACGCGCACTGCCGAGCACGGCGGAGGAGGGAGCCCGCCGGGCGCTTGCCCCGCCCTCCGCGGGGACGGCCCGACCCCACGAGGCCCGAGAACCAGATAGCCTGGAGCCCAGGAGCCGAGCCGAGAGGCCCCAGGGAGGGGAGGCACAGCGCGCGCGCGCGCCCGCCGCGGCGCGCGGAGCCTCCAGGGCAGATGCCGACGAAGTAGGCGCCCACGAGGCCCCCGACAGAGGCCCGAGGGAGGCCGAAAGAGAGTCGCCCAAGAGACCCCCCCCCCAGAGGTCACCCCCACAGACCACCAAAGGCCTCCCAAGTGGACCCGAAAGGCCCCCGAGAGGCCCTCAAGAGGCCCCAGAGAAGCTCCAACGTGCGTCTCCCGCTCACCCTCATTCGCGCTGCGCTTCTGATTCTGGCGCGGTGGCGGGTTCTGCCGCAGGCAGCAGGATATGTAGAAGAAGTAGAGGCTCAGGATAAAGACGGCCTGCGCGACGCGCCCGCTGTCCATCGCCGTGGATACGCACAGGACGCCCATGCCGAGGAACGTGCCGACGGGGGGTGGGCAGGCAGAGGAGTTGTTCTATGTACCATCTGCAGGGCGCCCTGCGCCACAGCGGGGAGCAGGAGCAGGAGGAGGAGGAGGAGGAGGAAGAGGAGGAGGAGGAGGAGGAGGAGGAGGACAAGGAGGAGGAAGAAGAGGAGGAGGAAGAGGAGGAGGAGGGGGGGGAGGAGGAGAAGAGGCAGGAGGAAGAGGAGGAGGAGAAGGGAGGAGGAGTCGGAGGAGGAGTAGGAGGAGGAGGAGGACGGGAGGAGGAGGAGGAGGAGGAGGAGGAGGAGGAGGAGGAAGAGGGGTCAGGCGAAGGAGGGGCCACAGGAGCGAGGAGGCCCGCCGGAACGTCGGCAGCACACACAAGGAGAAACCGTGGTGGCCCCGGCCTTCGGGGCTCTGCGGGGGCGGCGGGGGCATCGGGAGAAACGCCCGTGGTGTGGATCACCGCTCGGGCCCGAGTGGTTCTCCTCCTCCTTACTCACTCACTCACTCACCCCATGGCGCACGCCGCGGTCCTCCTCCTCCTCCTCCTCCTCCCCCTCCTCCTCCTCCTCCTCCTCCTCCTCCTCCTCCTCCTCCTCCTCCCTCCTCCTCCTCCTCCTCCTCCTCCTCCTCCTCCTCCTCCCCTTCTCTCTCCCTCTCCTCCTCCTCCTCCTCCTCCTCCTCCTCCTCCTCCTCCTCCTCCTCCTCCTCCTCCTCCTCCTCCTCCTCCCCCTCTTCCACCCTGTGAGCAGGGCTCTTTCGCGGTGTGTTTGTTTCGTTCCCGGTGAGAAACTTTACCGCTTGCGCGAAATGCAGCGCTTCGCCGAGAAGGAGCCCCGAGCCGCCGCGGGAACAGAGCAGCTGGCTCGGAAGAGGTGAACAGGCCAGCGGCGATCCCCCCCCGCCAGCTGCAGAGGGGAGAGGAGGAGCAGGAGGCAGGGGGGGGGGAGGCGGGGCAGGAGCGGGGGTGGGGGCCGGAGAAGAGGTGGTCGCTGCACGAGGAGCTCGAGCCCCGAGCAGCCCGAGCAGAGCGGCACGCGCCGCGTCCGCCTCGACGGCGGCGGCCGGGCGCGAGAGCGACTCGGCCAAGCGGCCCGCCCTGCGGCGTGCGGTGCGCAGCGCACCGCGGAGCGGCGTGGCGGCCCCCGAGCACGGGCCACGGAGCAGCAGCCTGACACCTGCCGTCGCTCGGACGTCCATTTCCCGTGCTCTTGTCGGTTCCGTGCGTGTTTTTGTTATTGCTCGATGGTCCTGGATGGTCCCCGATGGTTCTCGCCGAAGAGAAATGCACACGTCCGAGCGATGCCAAGGACACTTCGCGTTTGCACCTTCACCCTCACGCCTTGCTGCGCCCGGGGGGGCGTTGCGGCATCCTCTCCCTGGACCTCTCCAGCAGTGGGGAGGGAGGGGAAAGGAGGAGGAGGCAGCCGCAGCAAGGACCGACGGCAGCAAAGAGTAAGTCGAGGGAGGAGGTGGCCCGAGAAGTGCAATTGAGACAACGGCGTCTCGCCCGACGGGCCCAACTCCAGTCAAAATCTGATTCTGGCCCCCTCCCAAGGTTTACCCTGACCCGTTTTCCGATGCGCGCCGAGCTGTGGTTACGAGAATCAAGGAGGTACACCAAGAGCGAGAGACGCTGGGGAGCGTCGCAGATGTCTCGACTGGGCGCCTTCGAGAAAGTGCGGTTGGGATTTTTCTATAGCGCGTCGCGACGGCGGCCCCAGCGACACGCAATGACCTGCGGACAGATAGCGTGTCGCTCCGCTCCGCGGGTCGGGAGACTGGAAACAACTCCGGACGTTGACGCCAGGGGACTGGAAAGTCGACAGCGGGTCGCGCCGAAGCATGGTTGGCAAAAGCAAGCGGCGCGGCACGCTAAGCCAAAATTCCTGGCCGTCAGGGCTAACGGAAGCCCGAGAAGGCAAAAAACGTGAACCCCGCATCATATGCAGAACAACCAATGAATTTGACCTCTGCGGGCTCTCCTGGACTTCCTCCAGGGAGCCCTCTTGGGCCGTATACGTGGCTTCGTTGGCGGTTTTTGAATTATCTAGGTCATCTGAGGCCGTCTTGGGAGGGAGAGGAGGAGGAGGAGGAGGAGGAGGAGGAGGAGGAGGAGGAGGAGGAGGAGGAAGAGGAGAAGGAGAAGGAGAAGGAGATGGAGGAGGAGGAGGAGTGATGAGGTCATCACAAAAACAATATGACACTTGAAAAAAAGCTGGGCGCCAGGCCACGGTTCAACCCCGTGAAAGAGCACCTGTCCCGAAGGCCGGCTAGGGGATCCGCCGATCCGGCGTGTGAGTTTCAAAGGCCCTCAGAACAGTCTGAGCCTCAATTCCTGAACTTCGACTCTAGTGTGGGGTGGGTGCCGGGGTGGCTCTGCCGGGGTAGGGGGGAGGCGCGGGGGGCGTCGATTTAATTCCCGCGGCGGAATCGGAGCTCTAGCTCACTCCGGGACGGCCCCCTCGCCCAGGAGGGCCCCAACATGGGCCAAGAGGGCCCCGAGTCGCCGAACAATCGCTAAAAGACGCCCAAGATGTCCCCAAGACGGCTCGAGAAGCCTCCAAGATGCCCTCAGAAGCCCTGAACAGGCCCCCCAAAGAAGGCCCCCAAAAGCAAAAAGTGTCCCATTCCCTGGGGAAACGTACATTTTTAGCATATTCGCCTCTTTGGCCTTCAGAGCGTCGCAGACGCCCCAAGAGAGCCCCAAAGCGGCCCAAGAAGCCGCCAAGAGGACTCCAAGACGGCCCAAGAAGGGCCCAAGATGGCCCAGGAGGCCCCCGGAAAAGCCCAAGAGGGCCCCAGGACGGGCCCAAGAGGCGCATGAGAGGGCGCCAAGACGGCGGATGAAGTGCCGAAGACGCCCCAAGAAGCCCGCAGCAGGCCCCCAGAGGCCCCCAAGAGGCCTGAGGAGGCCCCAAGTCGCTTCCAACTGAACCTGAATAGGCCCCTTGAAGCCCCCTAAAGGCGAAAATGATGTCTTCAACCTGTGGTATGTCGGTCCCGGCTGCGTAGATCTCCGCGACCGTCTCCCGCTCGCTCATGCGCCCAGCACGTAGCAACGTCGAAACTGGGAGGCCTTGGCCTGCCCCAGCACTTGCGTTCTGAAGCGGCCTCGAGAAAGGCATCCGGGAGCTCGCGCACTGAGTGGTGACCGCCGTGTCGGTGTCCGTCTGCCACCAGCAGCTGAATCCAACAACCGTTCCGATCACTCACATGCCAAGACGACTCTTCCCTGAGGCACCCTTCCTCCGTCTTGACTTGCCCCTGCCTCCCGGTCGCTGCTCGCCGATCGTTACTTTGCCTCCACTGCCGCAGCCAGGGCGATTGCAATCGAAAAGGTTGCACCGGCTGCGCCTCTTGTTCTCGCTGCCGTTGAACTTGCCTTTGCCGCCAGGATTGCCACTCGGCTTGCAACCTGCCGCCGTGCTCTCGTCCAACACCGCGTCGATCTTGGCCTGAAAGAGCCCCCGTGCTGCCCGCATCTGATTCATCTTCTCGCGCGACTCGCGTAGCGTTACTCGTATTTGCTGGTGCTCGGGGTCCTCGTTGGCTATCCACTGGTCGGTGCCGTCCTCGATGGTGAAGGCCTCTTCACTCGCATAGTCTTAGTCGTCCTGCGTCATCATGGCGTACTTGTGGCTGACCTACGCGTCGTGGTCGTCACTCCACTCGTACCAGTAGCCGTCGCTGTCCTGGGTCCAGTAGGCGTCCTCCTCGAGGTCACCGGTCTCCTCGTCGTACTGGTCATCGCCGAAGTCCTCGTAGTAAGTCCACCGCCTCGGTGGCTCTCGCAATCGAATGTCTTTACCTCAATGCCTGGAGCCCCGTGAAAATATGTTCTTCAAGGTCATGCTGTTCTTCGCGAACTGAATGTCTTGTCCGCCCTGGCCAAGACCGTTTGCTTCCCGTCCTGGTCGAGACCTGGCTTCTCGAGCGTCCAATCGCCCAACTCGTCATCGCTGATCGTCATCCAACTGTCGATCTTCCCCAAGAGGGACTTATCCAATTCCACCGCTGCACAGAACGCTACCGTCGGTTCTGTTCCGCGCATTTCGAAATGCGCCTCCATATAGAATGAGTCGCGTGCTCTCACAGGCCCTCTAAAGATCGTCCTGCTAAACGTCGGCTCCAGGGAGTTGTTGGGTTTCGTAGCCCCATCTTCGTCGTCGAAGTCTGCTGGATCTCGCCGCGCGACCATTGCCGAGATACTGATGTTCAGGGCCAGCTGGTTATTGCAGAGTCTGGGGCCCAGCGAAGCTGTCTTTTCGACATGGCACGACAGTATGCTGGCCACCACAGCTCACCGCCAAGTCCTCAAGGCTTTCGCCTGTCAAGGCTGCGACCTTCGGTCCCGCGACGGGGCGCAGTCCATCTCGTAGTTGTCCGAGGGGGTGGCCACCCCCTGGGGCATGCAGAATATTAAGGGAAGTGTCAAGAGGCTCCAACCTCTTGGCCCGCTGCCAACCTCGATACTCCTCGAACCTCCACGGGATGCCAACGGGGTCCCTGGGGTCCGAAAGGATCTTGACATCGCTGCCGTGGCTACCGCCCTCTCGTTACAGCCGCCGCCAAGGGAGCGAGGGCACTGTGTCTCACCAGGGCTCAACGTGCCCAAACGGTTTGAGCATACATGTCCATAGCATGCATCATGATCTGCAAGTGCAAACAACTGTGTGCACAAGCATTTCTAATCACATAGGCCGGTTTGGCCCCCTCCTCCCCCTGACGCTGCGTGGACTGACTGGCAGTGCCCCCGCGTCGTAGGACCGAACACCAGGACACGGTATCCAGCAGAGCAATAACTGCCCGCCAAAAAAAGCGTAGCGAGGAGAAGGAGGATGAGACGGAGGAGGAAGAGGAGGACAAAGACGACAACGACGAAGACGTCGGCGCCGAAGAAGGCCAGGATCAGGTTCAGGGGCCTCTTCTGGAAGATGCCCGCGTACCCCTTCGACAGCAGCACCAGGAATCCCATCGCCACCAGCTGCCCGACGGCCTCGCAATCAGAGAGGGGGGGGGGAGGCAGAAGCCAGCTCCTGCGGGAGCAGGACCGGGAAGAAGAAGCACAGGGAATAACAAAGAAGTGCTTTCCTTCAAGAAGCCGGCGGGGCGATTTCTTCAACCGCGGCGCTCCCTGGACGCTGCTGAGCGGGGGGGGCGATAATTGGGAGGTCGGGGAAAAAACGTTCGCCTTTCGTGCACCTTCGGGACCCCAGAGCCCCATTATTTTATTTTCGCTACCGCATTCCAAAAGCCCCGACGTCGTGTCTTCCTTCAACACGACGACACCCACATGCTTGAACCCCTTCCCCAGGACTAGTTTCTTCTCGAGTCGTTGTCTGATGGTCCCAGGGCCCAGAAAAGGCCCCTGGAGGCCGAACATGGCCAAAAACCTCCCGTCGCGTTTTTGTTTCACTACGCGAGGGGGTCTGGGTCATGTTGCCCCCTTCGTACTTCAGGACCACATCCCGGAAATAATTTCGGGCACCCAGAAAAGTGTCGAAAGAGTGTCGGACGAGTGCCCCCCAGGGCCCGACACATGAAAACATTTCTGGTGCTCAAGGCTAGAGTAGGCTGGAACATCATGAGGTCTGGGATCCACGGGAGGGCGAGGAAACGGCCCCCTCTCGTGCACCGTCGGGGCCCCGGGGCCCCTTTCGTCAGCTTCCGCCCCCGCACCGCGAGGCGCCCAGGCTGCCCCATTCGCCTCCGGCCTCCGCGGGCCGCTGCTGGGCCCCAGGACCACCACACGGATCGGGGAGGAAAGCTGCACTCAGCGACAGGGGGACTTCTTGTTGATCTGCAGGGCGAGAGCGAGCCTCTTCCGCTGAAAGCTAAGCGGGACGCGCACAGCTTTAACTAGCAGAGAGAGAGGGCGGGAGAAGGCGGGGCCTCACGCGGCCAGGAGCGGGCGAAGCCCGGGGATCAGGCGGTGCCGAAGTGGACGTGCAGGAAAAGGTACACGCAGTCACAGGGGACATGCCGACCCCCATCCCAGGCTTCGTTGGGCTCTCGAAAGGACCAGACATTTTGAGCCCAACCCTGGGATGTACAATGGGGGGGGGGGGCGTCCGTCCTGGAGAGGGGTGCGCCCGAATAGCCCCCCTTGGGGCGCATCCCAGAAACTGCCCCTCTGCCTGAGCGGCCACGCCTTGCGGGCGCAACTCGGGGAGCGAGGGAGAGCAACTCCCTGCGACTCAGGGGGGTGGCCGGATTGGGGATCCCAAAACCGTGTGGTGACAGACCGTGCGTTGACCTCGGAACCCCAAGAGACCTCGCCGCACGGTCCGCCACCACACGGTTCTGGGACCCTGGAGGCCCCCGTCGCCCGAGAGATCCTCGGAGAGCGACCCGAGTCCCAAAACCGTGCGGTGACCCCGAATCCCCACCGACTCACCACACGGTGTGGTCACCACCCCAGACATGCGACGGCCTGATTTTCTCAGGACGGCGTCCCTGGAAGTCCCGACCCTCTCCCCAGGACGGGCTCTTCCTCCTGAAAATCATCCTGGAACGGCCCCGAGGCCCGGCGAGGGCCCCCCCGGGGCCGAAAAATGGCCAAAAAGCCACCCGCCCTGGTCCCGAAAATGGCCAAAAACACCTTCCAAACCTCTCGGGCCCGATAAAACAGCCCAAAGCCACCCGAAAACAACCAAAAATACGACGCGATCGTGCCTGAGGCACCCCGTCTTGGGGGCCCCCGGCCGGAGAGAGCCCCGAGCCGCATGGGGGGGCCCCCGGCGCATGCGCAGGGGGCGCCGCGGGGGCGCGGCCGGCCGAGGGAGCCGGAGAGCGGCCCTGCCGGAAGAGAGCGCCCCGGAGATCCTGCGCGGGGAGCGCCTCGCCCCGCGCGCGGGGCCGCTCGAATCCGTGGCGCGGCGCCCCGGCCTCGGAGAGCCACTTGGGCGTGGCTTAATGGGGGGGTCACAAATGGGGGGGGTCAGAAACGGTCCCCTTTCGTGCCCCTTTTGGGCCCCTCCAGAGCCTCAAGGGGCTCGTTTAGGTACCATTTGGGTACCTTTTCGGACCACCCTCGCCACCCCCCCATTTATGACCCCCCCATTACGCGACGCCCAAGCCACGTCGCGCGGGGGCCGCCCGGGCTCGCTGCCCTCGAGGCAGGGCTGGGGCTCCTCGCTGTTCCCGTCGTGCCTACCCAGACCCTCCAGAGAGCTATTTCTTGGCACTGGGGGCCTGAAAACCTAGAAAGCTGAGCGAAACGGCCTAAAACCAAGACGTAGAATAGCTCTGGGATAGGTTTTTACGTCGGGTGTCATTTTTTAGCCCTCCTGGAAGGTCAGTCAGGGTAGGGACCACATCCCAGGAATCATCTCGAGCACCCAGAAGAGTATCGCAACGGTGTCGAACGAATACCAGGGCCCGACGCGTGAAAGCCCTCGAGTTTCGGCAGTCTTCCGGTGCTCGAAATTCTTTCTGGTGAACAGGGCTGACGTGGGTTGGGATGTCATAAGTCTGGACATCGGTCGGGCTTGTCCTCCTGCAGGGGGGTTGGGACGAAAACTCAGCAGTAGTAAAAACATGTTATCTTTCCTCTGATACATTGGAAAACTACTAGGACAAATCGTCCCCCGACTAGTTTGTATCATGTTTGAACAATCCTCCTGTAGAGGGGCACGCCCGACCTGAGCCTGGACGCCGCGCCGAGGTGGAGCTCGGCCTGCAGAGGGCGAGGGAGGAATCCTTGGCCCAGGCAGCTCTCCCGCCCGAGCCAGGGGAGACTGCCTCGCCGTCAAGATCAGCACGACTCCACCAGACGCTGGGCGAAGACGCCAAACTCGCTCGACGCGGGGACGGTGGCGGTTCGGCTCCTCGGTCTGGAGGTCGGTCGAGTGGCCTTCAACGTTGCCTGAGAAAAAACTGTTTGCCCCAAACGCCCCACTGCACTTGAGGCGCTCGAAGGATAGAACCTTAAGATACACCCCCCCTGTCTTCTGGCAAGCGATGCTGGAACAGCTCAGGCACCTCCTGCCGCTCCTCTTCCTCCTCCTCTTCCTCCCCATCCTCCTCCTCCTCCTCCTCCTCATCCTCCCCATTCTCACAGCGTCGACCCCCAGAGGTCTCGGCCAAATATGTGGGACCGGCTTCTCACCCCGAGTCGTTGCTTGACGGTCCAGGGGCCTGGCAAGGGCCCCCAGATGCCGAAATCTGCAACAACAAAAGAAGACGTCCGCCGCGATTCTTCCACGACGCAAAGGGGTCTGGGTTCTCCTCCTCGTCCTCCTTCTTCTCCTCCTTCCCCTCCTCATTGCGTTCGACAACCATTGGCTTGCGTGATCCTCGAACAGATAGAAACGCAGCGTTCGAGCAACCTCAAAGTGATAGAACCAGTGCGTGCACGATGGGAGGTAGAAGGGCGAGTCTCATCGGCCGTGCAAGGAGAAAAGTCCGCTGAGGCACACAGGGTAACGCACAACCGCAAGGGGTCCCCAACAATCCTCCCGAGCAGCAATCTCAATCCTCCTCCTCTTCCATGGACTACGGAATCCCGAAGGTACTGATGCCGCTCCTCCCCAGACCTCTCCGAGAGTCCGTTCTGACCAGAACTTCGACGCGAGTCCAGTGGTGGCGGCAGGGGCCTTCCAGAAGGCCCACAAAGAGGAAAACGGGGCGAGGGCAGTGGTATCGATACCGTTGGAGGAGGAGGAGGAGGAGGAGGAGGAGGAGGAGGAGGAGGACAAGGAGGACAAGGAGGAGGAGGAGGAGGAGGAGGACAAGAAGGAGGAGGAGGAGGAGGAGGGGGAGGAGGAGGAGGAGGAGGAGGAGGAGGAGGAGGAGAGGAGGAGGAGGGGAGGAGGAGGGGGGAGGGGGAGGAGGAGGAGGACAAGGAGGAGGAGGAGGAGGACAAGGAGGAGGAGGAGGAAGAGAGAGGAGGACAAGGAGGAGGAGGAGGAGGAGGAGGAGGAGGAGGAGGAGGAGGGAGGAGGAGGAGGAGGAGGAGTTCCCTCCTCTGACCTCCGTGGGCGCACCAGGGGGGGAGCGAGAGCCGGCACGGCGGGCCGCCGCCCCCCCCGGCGGAGGCCTGGATGGGCCCGCAGAGGAGGAGGAGGAGGAGGAGGAGGAGGAGGAGGAGGAGGAGGAGGAGGAGGAGGAGGAGGAGGAGGAGGAGAGGACAAGGGGGAGGAGGGAGGAGGAGGGGGGAGGAGGGGGAGGAGGAGGAGGACAAGGAGGAGGGGGAGGAGGAGGAGGAGGAGGAGGAGAGAGAGGAGGAGGAGGAGGAGGTTCCTCCTCTGACCTCCGTGGGCGAACCAGGGGGGGAGCGAGCCGGCACGACGGGCAGCCGCCCCCCCCGGCGGAGGCCTGGATGGGCCCGCAGAGCGACACGGGCATCCCGAACTGCCGCATCAGCGTCGTGGGCACGGCCGCCGCCTGACGGAGGCGCCCCTCCGATGCACCCTCCCTCGAGTGGTAAAACAGGGCTAGGATCGGGATAAATCGCTCCAGAGCGTTCCGGAGCGCTCTCAGAGCGTTCCGGAACGCTCTGGGCGGCCGCGGCCGCATCCCGAAACTGCCGCATCAGCGGTCGGGGCACGGCCGCCGCCTAACGGAGGCGCCCCTCCGATGCCAAAACGACGCGAAGATCGGGACAAAAAAATCGGATCGGGATAACTCGAAATCTCTGAGAATCGGCGGGTTTGGAGGATGTATTGGGCGCCGCGGCCGCTCCAGAGCGTTCCGGAACGCTCTGAGAGCGCTCCGGAACGCTCTGGAGCGATTTATCCCGATCCTAGCCCTGTTTTAGATGCACCCTCCCTCGAGTGGGGTCATGTTGCTCCCGCCGTACTGCAGGACCACATCCCGGAAATCATGTCGAGCACCCGTAGAAGTGTCGAAAGAGTGTCGAAAGAGTGTCGGACGAGTGTCTCCCAGGGCCGGGGACGTGACAGCCCTCGAGTTTCGGCACTTTTCTGGTGCTCGAAATTGTTTCTGGTGGTCAAGGCTAGATAGTAGCTGGGAACATCATAAGAGTAGGGCTGGGGGTTAGGTCTGCAGAAGACCCCAAAGGACGTCAAGGGGCGCAACCAACCTGTTCGGTCAAGCTGAAACTGATTCACACCCAGCGTCAAGCCAAAACTTTGGACGAAAGCGAAGGGTTGGATGTTGCACATCTTCGTCGGCTTAATGGGCGAGGTGCTTGTCCACCTTGACGTTTTTTTTGGTGATCCTCAAGAGGAAGGCGCCGCCGCCGCCGCCGCCTGACGGAGGCGCCCCTCCGATGCAACCTCCCCCTCGTGAGCGTTTTCTGATTCGGCGTTTCGACATCGGGCGGGAGGGGGAGGGGGAGGGGGGGGAGGGGGGGGGTCTGGCTCCGGACCTCTGCTTAGTGCGACTGTCTGCAGCAGTGTGTCCTGGGGGGGAGAAGATCCACCTGCTCGAAACAGGCGCCGAAAACAGCCAAGACCTACTCCATGGGGGGGGAGGGCGGGTTGCGAGGGCCCGCGCCGATCGGCAAAACAAGGAACAAGAAGACGACGACCTTGCGTGCAGTCGGGGTTGAGTGGAGAGGGCACGCGAGAGGACACAGGACCCTTCCGAGGGCCACTCTCTGCCACAGGAATGCGGGAGGCACGGGTCGCAAAGCGCAGAGGCCACAAAAGGGCACCCCTGATCTGGCAGGGTCGACCTACTAATCAGCCTCGCCTGCAGCACCGTGCAGTCGCGGATGCGAGTGAGGGGGTGGGTCGCGGGTGGGTCGTGGGGTGGGTCGGTGAGCGGGTCGCGGGGCGTGTCGCGGGTAGCTCGAGGGGCGGGTCGCGGGGCGCGTCGCGGGTGGCTCGTGGGGCGGGTCGGTGAGCGGGCGCGGGCGGGTCGCGGGGCGGGTCGCGGGTGGGTCGCGGGTGGGTCGCGGGACGGGTCGCGGGGCGGGTCGGTGGGCGAGTCGCGGGTGGGTCGCGGGGCAGGTCGCGGGTGGGACGACCACAACAAACAACAACTACAAGCAAAATCCGCGCTGCGGAATTCAACTTCAGCCACGCACCCAGGGACAATGAATGACGGTTCGACCCCCTCACCCTATTGAGGAACACCCACACAATAGAGTTGTGGAGTTCGTCTCACATGCCGCGAGAAGAGATTGGAGGAGGCACGAGTTGCTCGCTCTTGCCCTCGCCTGCATTTGCATGAGCATGCCAACCATCGCCTCACAACTAGCATTCGCATTATGTGGCCGCAGTCGCCTGGGGGCCTAACGCGTCTTCTGTGAACACGCCCCGAAGCTCGAAGCGCAGGGCTCCTCGTACAAAAAAAAGTCGCGGGCTCCGATGCGCCGCCTCCCTCCCTCAGGCTCACGATCCTGGAGGCCTCGCGCGGTAGAGTGCGACCCCAATGTGAGTCGGACCCACGCCGGGCTTACGTCGGAACGCGCTGGATTCACGTCAGGCTCACGTCGGACTCGCGTTCAGGTTGGGCATGCCACCACACAGGCCGATCCTGGACGAAGCATAGACCATTGTCCAACCACTATCTCAGACCACTTGCCCCACGAGAGTGAAGAAAAAGTCCTCCCCTGGCGATGCTTTGACTGTTTTTTGAGTTCTCCTCCCGTCCAGGGACAGGCCCGACTGACACGTCGGGCTCGCGTCGGATGATGGGCGTGTTTTCCACCACCACCACCATAAGTTGGAGGGGGAAGGAGGAGGAGGAGGACGAGGAGGAGGAGGACGAAGAGGAGGAGGAGGAGGAGGAGGAGGAGGAGGAGGAGGAGGGGGAGGAGGGAGGAGGAGGAGGAGGAGGAGGAGGAGGAGGAGGAGGAGGAGGAGGAGGAGGAGGAGGAGGACCCCCCTCCCCTCCAACTTATGGTGGTGGTGGTGGAAAACAGGCCGATCATCGGACGCACAGCAGGCGCGCGTCGGAGCAGCGCCGCCGCGCGAGCGTTTGCCCCAGCTCCCTAGCGCGGCAGACGTGCCGACCCCCCCCCCGTCGTGGGCGCGGGCGCCGCCTGCGAGCGCCCCGCCCCCCCCCCCCCCCCTTTGATGGGCCTGTTTTCCACCACCACCACCACCATAAGTTGGAGGGGGAGGAGGAGGAGGAGGAGGAGGAGGAGGAGGAGGAGGAGGAGGAGGAGGAGGAGGAGGAGGAGGAGGGACCCCCTCCCCCTCCAATGTATGGTGGTGGTGGTGGAAAACAGGCCCATGACCCTTCGCGCAGCGGCAAGAAAAAAACCGCGGTGGGAGTTCCCTCCTTCCCCGAGATGTCGGATTCGGCGGTGGACAAACCTCCCTTTAGTATAAACCTCCCCTTAGTGAAAGCGGCCTGGGACCAAAACCGGCGGACCTGGACCCGCCAAAGTGACGGCCGCGACGCCCTCTCGCGGACCGAAAACGGCCAATCCCTCAATCGACGCGTCAGGGTAGGAGGTCTGTCCACCCCCGACGGATGTTGCCAAGGAGGTGCCCCCCATGGCCCAAGGCGCCCCCGGGATCTCCAGGGCGGCCCCCGCGGCCTTCAGGGCACCCCTCGCCAGGCCCAGGGGGCCCCCGGAGGCTCCAAGCTGGAGCGAGAAGCTGGGGGCACCTCGGGCCAGGGGCACCTCCAGCAGCCCCCGCGAGTGCGGCCTCTGCGGAGGGCCCTCGCCCGGCTCCGCGGCCGTAACAAGCACGACTCAGGATGGGAGGCCGCCCCCTGGGAATGCGTCGAGACCCCTGGGGGTCGCACTCGCGCAGCTTTCGGCCTCGAGCGTTTTTCTTCTGTGTTTGCCATGTTCGGCCGCCGCTGGTGGGCACGAGTGGGCATCAAGGCCAGCCCAAGCCAAAAGGGGCATGCGAGGCTCAGGAGGGAGGTGAGGAGGCATAGGAGGAGGTCAATCGTCATTCAAAGTTCGTTATTCTGCCGACTGCCTTCAAGTATTTGTCCTCCTCCTGCTCCTCCTCCTCCTCCTGCTTCTCCCTCCTGCTCCCTCCCTCCCCCCCCCCCCCCTTCCCCCCCTCCCTCGTA